>CABHPR010137140.1:11586-25158 GCA_902168415.1 Peromyscus melanophrys | reverse complement strand
TGTGTGTGTGTGTGTGTGTGTGTGTGTGTGTGTGTGTGTGTGTGTGTTTAGCAGCTTGATTCAAAATCCATATAAACTTCCTGCATATGGATTGCTTAAAAGACTCTTCACATTTCCTTTGAGTTTTCAACCCACCCTGTATTTCTTCCTTCTTTTTCGCCCTGTTACAATTTTCTACCCCCTATCTGTGCTCATTTATAAGCTTTACTACCTGGTTCTTTATTAGGGATTTCCTGCAAATTATTTTAGCTCTCCGGGGGCAATATGGATGCTTTCAAACTAATTTTCTTACCTAATTGCGTTAGTTAAATCCTGCACTGCAATATTAGAGAGAGGCAATGAGAGGAAACAACCTGTCCTGTTTCATGGGAAACTTATCCTGCGTTTCAGCACCAAGCATGAGGTGGTACCAAGTTGTTTGTTTGTTTGTTTGTTTGTTTAGATGTCCTTGATTGGGTGTATTGGTTACTTTTTCCTCTTTTTTCTTTTTGTCAAGTTGTTTGTTTGTTTGTTTGTTTGTTTAGATGTCCTTGATTGGGTGTATTGGTTACTTTTTCCTCTTTTTTCTTTTTGTCATTGTGAACAAAATACCAGCCATAGACAACGTGAGGTTTCAGAGGGTTCATTGTGTGGTAGCCTGGCCTAGAGTGGGTGTGCTTGGCAGGACATCATGGTGGCAAGAGCACAGGGTGGAGGACTTTCTTCACCTCGTGGGGGTCAGAGAGGAACCGGACATAGCACACTCCAAGAAGTCACCCTCGGTGACCCACTTCTTCCGGTAAGACCCCACTCCCTAAAGCACCTCCCAAAGGAATTCTGCTGGCTGGAGACCCAGTGTTTAAAATCGGAGCTGTTTGAGGAAATACTTCTTATCCAGGATGTGCACTACCTGGTTCTATGGCTCAGAGCCCTCTAACTGACTTACTTGGTTCATTGCTTTGATTACAACTGACTTACCTGGTTCATTGCTTTGATTACAAGAGAAGTTTACCAGGTCTAGTCTCCAACTTAAAATCCTTCTGCCTTAACCGCCCCCCGCCCCGCCCCAATCTGTACTGCCATTCCCAAGTTATAATTGTAATGTTTCTATTTATCCTTTGAGAATGTCATAGTATATATTTTGATCGTTGTCTTCCCCTCTCTCTACTCCTCCCAGATCCTCCTCCACTAACTTACTGTTCTTTTTTTTTGGTTTTTCGAGACAGGGTTTCTCTGTGTAGCTTTGTGCCTTTCCTGGAACTCACTTGGTAGCCCAGGCTGGCCTCGAACTCACAGAGATCCTCCTGCCTCTGCCTCCCAAGTACTGGGATTAAAGGCTTGCGCCACCACCGCCCGGCTTACTGTTCTTTTTGTCTCTTGAAACAAAGAAACAAAACAAAACAAAAGGACCACCCTCCAAAACAAAATAGACTGGAAAACCACACTGAGTCCAATTTGTGTTGGCCAGCTACTCCTGAGTGTGGGGCCTTCCCTGGAGTATGGTTGGTATACCCACTGTCACTCCATTGAGGAAAATCGATTTTCCCTCTCAGAGCAGTTATCAATTTCAAAAAGCTTCACGGGTAGAGGTGGATTTTATGTCCACTTTCCCTTCTCTGTGCTGAGGTTTTGTCTGGCTTGAGCTCATGCAGATCTTATACACGCTCACAGTCTCTGTGAATTCATATCTTCATCTGCTATGCTGTGTCTAGAAAATGATGTTTCCTTGACGTCAGCTACTACTTCCAGGTCTTACAGTCTTTCTGCTCCAATTCCACACAGAGCTGTGAACCTTGAGAAGAGGGTTATCATTCCAGGATGTGCTGTCATATTTCCATAATCCTTGTAAACCAGCTTCAAATCCTTTATGTTGGGAATCAGGTAATAAAATAAATGAACACACAAACATGAAGTTCTCCCTTCTACATGTTGTAAGTTTCTTTATTACATATTCATAATTCATTTATACAGTTAAAAAGAGGAGATCTGTAACTATTCCCTTGCAGCTCTTGCTTGCTTATTAACTAGCTGTTTGAAGTCAGTGTTTTGAATTTTGTTCCTTCCTAACCTCTTGGAAGGACCATGAGATAAACATATTTACATATTATTATTATTATTATTATTATTTCTTCTTCTCCTCCTCTTCCTTCTTCTTGTCTTCCTTCTCCTCCTATCTTCCTTCTCTTTTCCTTTTTCTCCCTTTTATTTATTTATATATTTGAGAGACAGATTCTCTCTCCTGTATTCTAGCCTGGCATTGACCCTGATATGTAGCCAAAATGACCTTGAACTTGTGATTCTCCTGCTTCTACCCCTCCAGTGCTGAGATTATGGACATACACCACCACATGCATGCAGCTTGCTGCAAGCATTTCTTCTCTGGTTCCTCCAGGCGTGAAAATCTTGAGACCACTTTCAGTGGACATCGGAAACTGTTGGCTTGGGTGATGCCAATGCTGTTTGACAGCCATTTATGTAGACATAATCATCTAGACATAAAACATTGCAGACATATCTGTGAGTCTTTTATAAGGTCTTTCGGTTGTGTTTCTTTTGGTTGATATATCCCAGTTTAGTATGGTACTTATATTACTTGTTTCTATTTGTTATATCTTATATAAAAAAGTAACTGTTGAGCATTGTTCTAAAAGCCATTTTATATTTGCTGACACATCTTTGTTATCATTCCTCTCATACTTGGCTCTAAGTGTGGCCACAGCCTTGAAGATCATATTAGAACCTCGACTTCTTTGAACCAGGGACCAGTATGTCTACCTCTATGTTCTTTATGCTGAAGACTGATCCTAGCGAAGAGGAGGCAATTAGTAAAAATGAGTCAAATGAAATAAAATTTACACTTCATAGAAAACTGAACATTTATGCAATACTGATCTTGCTTCTCATTATTAAGTGTGATGAATATTCCTTCTCTTCTGAGAAATTGGAAACAATATGTGATGATAAGGATACCGAGATGAAAGGCAACATTTCATGACTATCTATGGACACATTTGATGGTCTTTATACAAGGTGTTCCTTGTAAACTGGCATGCACTATGTTTTTATTGACACACATTTTGTCCACATATGACAAGTTGTGTGATGACATGAGGAAGGGGATGGGGTTAATAACTCAACAATGAAAACTAGAAATTGTTCTGTTATTTATTGAATGGTTCTAGAAAATATCACAAATATATGAAATTATTGATTTTTCCAGGAAGAATTTGTATAAGGTACATAAGGGAGACTTGGATTGATGTGAGCACTGTGGTCTGTAAGTAGGATGGTCAGATTCCCATATGTTCTCCTGTGGACTTTTTGTTGGGTTGTATTTAATAGGGAAGTGGCTGTAGCTCTTTTCTGCCTGTATTATTGTCTTCTATTTTTGGAAGATGGTATAAACACTTGAAGAGTGATAAATAATGCAGTCATAACTTAAATAGCACAGTTGATCATGACCACTGGGGAATTACTGCACAATGTGAGCACATTTTCACCAACATCAAAGGATACTCTAGCTACCACTCTTTGGTACATACACAAGGTAACTCAGAAATGGGACTTTAATTATTCTATGAATTTGATTTCTATAATATTCTGCTAGTTCTATGCCCCCTTCTATTCTTCCTACAAGTAATGGTAAGTGTGATACATGTAATTTGACTTAACACTTCCACTTTAGGGAATCTCTTTTACAGAAATAAAGATACTTATACATAATGGCTGATTATTGACAAAGTCTCCTTAAACATTTGTTTTTTTTTTCTTTCTCTACTTTTCATCTTTTCCCCCTCATATCCTACATTCTGACTGCAGTTTCCCCTCCCTCCACTTTCCCAGTTCCCCTCACCCCCAGATCCACTCCTCCTCTGTTTCCCTTTAGATATCAACTGGACACGGCATAACAAGATGCAATAAGAATAGACACAAACCCTCATACCAAGGCTGGACAAGGCAACCTAGTAGGAGGAAAAGGGTTCCAAGAGCAGGCAGAAGAGTCAGAGACACCCCACTCCCACTGTTAGGAGTCCCACAAGGACATTGTGGTAGCTCCTAGGGAATGGCACTATTAGGAGGCATGACTTTGTTGGATTAGGTATGGCCTTGTTGGAGGAAGTTGTCACTGTTAGGCTGGGTTTTGAGGTGTCCTTTGACACTCAGTTCACTTCCTGTTGCCTGGGGATCAAGATGTAGAACTCTCAGCTTCTTCTCCAGCACCGTGTCTGCCTGCGCGCCACCTTGCCTCCTGCCATGATGATAATGGACTAAACCTCTGAAACTGTAAGACAGCCAGTTGAATGCTTTCCTTTATAAGAGTTGCTGTGGTCATGGTGTCTCTTCACAGTGATAGAAACCCTAACTAAGACAGAAGTCAACTACACAGCCATAATATATATACAGAGGACCTACTCAGACCCACACAGGCTCTGTGTTTATTGCTTCAGTCTCTGTGAGCCCCTATCAACCATGCTTAATGGATTATGTGGGCCGTGTTCTTACAGTGTCCTTAACCCTCTGGCTCCTACAATCCTTTCTACCCTGAGTGTGAACAAACTGCAAGAATTTTGGCTGTCCATGCACAGGGCAGTGATTGGACAAAATTTAGTTAGGTATATTAGATATGCATACGTGTAAGGATAAAACAAAAAGTGTATCATTCTCTTTTTTACTTTAAAACCTACCTTGAGTAGCCCCCTAAACAAGTTCATACAGCTATTTATTATTCTTCAGTGTAGACTTTGCTCATGAGATGAGATTAGAGGGTCACAGCTAGATGGAGATTGTTTCTTCCTTATATAACCATTTGAGTTGTAATGAACATACATCATTTTTGTGACTAGGAATATCTAATAAAGTTAAAACACATGATAGCATGTGATCAAAGAGGGCTGGCTCAAGTTTTGGAAACAAAAATACTTCAATTGGAATAAATTGTCAGAGTATGATGAGGATTCAAGGTGATTTAAAACTTGATGACACACTTAAAATTCAACTACAAAGTAACGAACCTGTTTCGTTTGGGTTTTCATTTTCACAAACTAAAGTCAAAGGTATTTTTAGGACAGCAATATCACAAAGCTTTTAGAGATCCATAGCAGCATTTGAATAACCATACTCTTACATAGTTGAAGAAAGTAATAGTTTAGAGTCAGGAGCTAGAGAGATGGCTTTGAGGCTGTGAGTTTTTACTGCTCTTGTGGAAGACCCATGACCAAGTCCCAGCACTCTCACGGCAGCTCATGGCCATCTATCACTCCAGTCCCAGGAGACCTAATACCCTCATCTGCCTGTTTCAGGCTCTTGTATTCATGTGGTACACATACATACACTCAGGCACACATGCACACACACACACACATACACTCACACATACACTCACATATACATACACACTCACACACACATATATGTGTAAACACATATATGCCAATTTCTATCCTCTATGGTCACATTTACTATGTATTTGTACATATGGTTGTGTGTAGAGAGACATGCTAGTTTATATGAATTGATCAAGGGGCAAAAAAGAAATACCAACCATGTCTCTCACTACTAGAGAGTTCAAATTCCTTCTAACTTGCATTATTCCCTTCCATTTTTTATGTTAATACATCATTTCACTCTCATTGTTACTTAGGTTGCTTAGGCAGTCTTGTGACTTTTCCCAATTCAAATGTCACTTAAGAATCATATTGACATACTTTCCCTTGTCATGCTGTCCTTGTGAGAAAAGCATTTTAAGTGTTACAAGGAGGTGCTGTTACTATTACAAAGGTTATTATAGGAAGGATAGAAGGACTCCATTGGGAACAGTAGCCCCATACATGAGACAAACAATGTCACACAGTTCCCGAGGCGTTGTAAGGAGAGTGGAGTGTACAGATTAGTGCAGATAACGCAGGGAAATATGTGAACCCAAGTTCCCTCTATGGAAATCAACTGGGAAATACAGAGGAATCCACAGCATGATGTACTAGGGGCTCAACAGGGTGCAAACGTATCCTGTGACTGGTTATCTACAGAGCACTGGGACTCGGTCCAGCTACTTTGATCCTCTAGAGAAGCAAGACGGCTTCATCGTGTAAAGCTAATTTGGTAGAGTTCACAGGGAGTGCAGAGCTGGGTCTTAAAGGAGACTGCCTGGGTGACCTCACTGCAGGGCACACAATGGCTTGGGTGCCTGCCATTCTCCTAAAGGGAGATCTTTGATACTGCCTTTTTGGTGTTTCTGTTCCTCCTGAGGTATGATCTGCTAGTTGGAGAAGGCGTTTATGACAAATACCGAACATGGGAACAGTATGCTCTTTAGATCTTTCAGGGGGTCTCAATGAGGCTTCTTAGTTCATCAGGTAAGCAGTAGTCCTTCTTTAAAACAGTGGCCCTCTGTCCCTTCCAGCAGACGGTGGTGTGTTGGGAAATCTTTGCAGCATTCCAGTGGAATCCTTGTGACTTGGATGCGTCATTAAGCCAAGGCCAGGAGCTATGGAACATATTACCTTACCAAGAGAACCCTGCCTTGCATGGCTGTGGCATTTGCCAAAGTGGTCCTCACCCTGAGAGTCCCGGAGTGTGCCTTACATGGTAATAAATTACATTACCAACACCCGTTATGACCTCAGCGAGAGATGAGCGTAGCCAAGAGCAGCTACATGTTACTGTCAGTTAATTAGGGTTGGTGTTCATTAAAAGTGGGAGGGAGAGCCCGGAAATGGTCCATTACTCATTGTGAATGGAAACATGGGACGGCATAAAGGCTGTCCAAATAACTGCTGAGAACACGAACCAGAAAGCAGAATGGAGACCAACCTAGTGGTACTTAGCTGGAGTGCACACACTTTTGTACACACACACACATACACCCACAAGCACACTTGCAAACCCTCTTGCCCTGGGCCTGCACTTGTAAGTTTATACACATTTCCAGTACATCCATGGTTTATATGATGGATTGAATTGTGTCCCCTCTCAAGAAAAAAAGATGTTGAAGTGTGAGTCCTCAGGACTTGAGAATGCAGCCTTGTGTTTGGAAATAGGATCATTTCAGATGTAATGAGGTAGATGAGGTCATACTTGATTAGCGTAGGCTCTAATTCAATGTGATTGATTTCCTTTTAAGAAAATGGAGACAGAAGGAGGAAAATGTCACACCATGAAAGAGATACATAGATACTGAGGGAAGCCAGACATGTGACTACAGGGAGAGGGTGGAGTTACATTGCCATAAGCCACAGAATGCTTGACGGCACCAAAGACAGGGAGAGACACTCTCCTTGAGGGTTTTGGAGGGAGTGTGGTCCTGCTCATATTGTGATTTTTGGATTCCTATTCTCACACACCGTGATGCACCAAATCTCTGATATTTTAACCCACTCAGTGTCTAGCATTTTATATAGCAGCCCAAGGAAGTGAACAGAGCTCACTTCCGTTAAGTGGACACTTCACCTGGTGGTCGGTCACGTGCGCCTCTCCTTTCACATACTCAGGCTTACGCCTTGCTTCAAACAATTCACAGATAAACACAGGAGCCGATTCAGTCGCACGTCAAGCAACTACTGTCTCTCATTGTGATCGGAACAAAATAAAAGATGAAGAGTCGTGAGATGAGTGAGCAGTGTCTGTGCACTGTTTTAGAAGCAAAGGAAATGAACTCATTTGCGTGTGTGTGTGTGTGTGTGTGTGTGTGTGTGTGTGTGTGATTCTTTGACCTATGAAACGATTGTAATAGAATTATAGCAAAGGTCTTTATTTTGAATATATTTACCTTGGATAAAGAAACCATGGCACATGGACACAGTGGAATACTGTTGAGTCCTATGAAAGAACACACTCAGGAGCAGAGGAGATGGCCCGGTCAGTTAAGTGCCTTCCAGACAAGAATGAGGATGGAAGTTTTGATACCTGGTACCCACATAAAAGTCCAGATATGGTGACTCATCCATAGCTCTGGCACTGGGGTAGGGGAGGGAGGGAGAGGAAAGGCGAGACAGGCAAAGCCCTAGGGCTTACTGATCAGCCAGTCTTACCAATCAGTGAGCTCCGGGTTCAGTGAGAGACCCTGCCTCAAAAAAAAATACAGTGAACAGCAATAGAAGAAGACACCTAATGTCAATCTCTGGCTGCCACATGTATACACATGACATGTGCACACACACACACACACACACACACACACACACACACACACACACTACATACCTGCACACACAAAGAATAAAGTTCTGTCAGTTATGACAAGATGGATGACCTGGAGATTGTTACGCCAAGTGAAATAAGGCAGGCACAGAGAGCCAGGTGCAGCATGGTCTCCCGTCAAGTCAAAACAAGCCACTCTGACTGTCGAAAAGGGCGATGTCTGAGGCTGGTGAGAGCAGAGAGGGACGGATGGAGAAAAGGTTGATTAGTGGGTACCTAAGTCACAGGTAGATGGGAGAAGGAAGGTCTGGTATGCTAGTGCTCAGTAGGATGGTTATAGGTGATGATAAAGTATATTTAACAACAACCTAGAGGAGTTTTAAATGCTTCCTCATGAAGAGGTTATGATTAAGGAGACAGCTTTATTTACTATTATTTAAATACTATTATTCAATACATGTATTAAAATACCACATGGAATTCCACAACCATGTACAACCTTTATGTATCAGTTAAAAATAAAAACAAATAAGTAAATCCAAAAATAACATGTTTGTTTCATTACTTACATAATGTTGGTACTCTAATAAAGCTGCCTGCAAAGAATGGCTTACGGAGAGTTTTTAATTTTTCAATTTCTAATCTGTTCAAAATTTTGGTAGAAAAAAGATAGTAGCAAATGTTCATACCAAACTTTCAATATATATCCTTTGCTGTCGTTCACTGCTCTTTTTAACTGGTAGTGACAGACATGAAAATACTTCCAAGCAAACATATCTTTGGCGTCCTGAAAATAATCTGTACAGTTTTCCATCCCGTATATTTGCTTTTTACAATGCTCACGGCAGCTTATACCTGTGGGTGGACTTTAAGGCGTGTAGTCATAATATAAAGTATCCTTGTATCAATTGTTCACGGTTTCTAATCAGAGCTCCCAAGGTTATAACTCCTGCCCACTGTGTTATTTCCTTGAGATTCTACGAAGGAATCCTATTGTCTGTTTCCATATCTGTGCTTGGATTTCTTAAAGGTGTTTAAAGTTAATAACCTTTTGATGATTTGTGTATTTGTATGTGTGGCGTATGCTTAGGTTTGTGTGGGTGTGTGTTTATAACATGCAGGTACATATGCGATGTTTGCATCTGTGTGTGCAGGCCAGATATTTGTGTTGGCTGTCTTCAATTGCCTTTCATCTTACTGTTTTCTTTTTTAAAAAATTTTATCTGCCATCTATGTATGTATATATATATATATGTATGTATGTATCTATCAATCTATCTATCTATCTATCTATCTATCTATCTATCATCTATCTTCTATCCATCATCTATCTATTTATCATCTCTCTATCATCTATCTATCTAACATGACTAAAAATACGTGGCTGGGTAGATCATAGACCCTGGGGTGATCATACTACTACTATTTTGCTTGATGGACAGGATATCAAACTGCCTTCTAAATACTTATCTTCATACACATCTCTCAGTCCTCATTGAATAAACTTTGTGAAATGGGTGGCCATTAATACAGAGAGTCACAACGGGGTGTCGCAGGAAAAGCTCAACCTTAAATTGACAGTCTACAATCCTCCCCTCTGAGGCTCTTCCCCTCCTTACCTTCCTTCCTCCTCTCTTAAGCTCCAGAGATAGCCAACTTGGACATTGTTCTGTAAGTCATACCTTCCTCCTTCTCTTCTCTCCTTTCTTTTCTCCTTCTCTTCTCTCTTTTCTTTCTTTGTTTGCTCTCCCCCTCTTCCTCCTCCTCTGCTTTCTCCTGACATCTTGCTCTCCTTCCTTTCCCCTAAAATTTTTACTTAATGACAATCCATTATTCAGGGTTCTACTAGAACAACACTTATTTTTTCTCGATAAATTAAATATTTTTATTTTAATTAAAATACTATTGCATGATTTCTCCCTTCAATCCCTCTGGTATCCCCTCCCTCCAACTCCTTCCATTGCCTTCCCACTCTCTCTCAAATTAATGGCCTCTTTTTCTCTGATTATTATTTTTATACACACACACACACACACACACACACACACACACACACACACCCCACAACTTGCTAACTCTCTTTAGTGTTGCTTGTGTGTATGTAGTTTCAGAACTGACCACTTGGTATTGCATAAAGAATTAGTCTATCCCAGGGATGAGGCCCCCAACTGCTTATCCAACACTTGCTTAAGACAGTTTTTCCTGATATGCAAGAATAGATAGGGCTCCTTGGTTGCTTGATTCCCTAATCCATTTTGTACCTTCTGAGCGTCACTGAATGTCAGGAGCCTTTGGGCCACGTCGTTGGACCTGAACACAAGGCCTCTGTTCACACAGCTTTCTGAGGTGAGAGGTAGCTTCTTTGGATGGGCAGAGATAATAAAGAAGTAAACAAACAAGAATTCATCAGGCAGCATTAAGTCCAATGGTGGAAAAACCAGAGCTCTTGGGCCTTTGTGGAAGGCAGCTGTGAAGCTCAGCCCCGAGAATTAACAGGGAATCAAGGGTAGGAAATGTGATGCAAGGGTCCTCATTCACAGAATCTAGTGGGGAAGGGATGACTCCAGGAAACATAAAGATGGTTACAACGCATGAGTAGAGGGTGCTAGAGTATGTACAAGAGATAACTGAAGGCAGTTCATCATAAGGTGTTTAGATTTTAATACGGAACACAACGAACATTCCCTAGAGAAATTTAATTGTGAAGATGATGGGCTTAAATGATTTACAACTTCACAAGTTCCAGTGTAAACATCTAATACAGCTTTCAAGTGGGGGCTACTGCAGTATTCTGGGGGAAAGAGAAGGTGGTTTGACGTTATAGAGGACACCCAGGAACGGAGAAAGAGAGACACAACAGAAGATATGGGGGAGAGTAAAACTAAGAGAGCTTCCCGGAAGATTCACTGTGGAATACAAAGCAAAATAAGGAGTAACTTTCCAACTGAGCAGCCAAGTTCATGGTGGCAGCAGTCCTTGAGATGGGGTGCCAAGAGACGACGGGTTTCAGATGGGGAAGAAAAGTCCTGTTTCAGGCATGGGCAGTGGAAGAAGTATATCAGTTAGCCAAGTGGCTGGGTTAGAATGACTTTTAAGAATCTGGCATGTGTTACGGGTGGTGCCTGGAGTCCCCAGTTGGCCAAGCACATAAATATCATTGAAGCCGTCGGCCATGATAGAATGTGATGGAAGACCAACACTGAGCCTTTAGACACCTTGTCCTTTGGAAGACAGCCAAGTGAGATGCTAAGACAGACAAGGATGGAAACAAGCCCGCCGACTGCTGCTGCCTCTACTCTTCTGCTGGGGTTGCTGCTTCCTCAAAGAAATTGAAACGATGCTTTACATGTTTGACAGAGTATGCACCATGCTCCAAATGCAAAAGTAGTTTATTGCTCCTATAATTCTCTTTGAATAACAAATTCCACTGTCTTGAGTAGATGGAGGTACCTGATTTGACTTTCCCCTGACGCCCCGCCCAATGGATCTGGTTATCTCCTAGCCTCTTTTGGTTTGTTTGTTTGGTTTGATTTTTGTTTGTTTGTTTTAGATTTCAAATAATGACCAGATAAAAAAACGAATTAAAGATATCTCAAAATAACAAATACAGCTCTAAGGAGTCAAACATAGTCCTAGCAACATGTAGGCACACTGATTATTGAAACTGAAATCAAGAGGCAGGATCCTACAACATAATGGGTAATTTTACAGTTTTCCATCAAATGCACGGCAACTATATATAGTCTAAAAAGTTAAGAAGGCTGCCAAAGAAACGAAGTTTGATAGTTTGGGAACAAGGGGAGACAGTTAAAAGATAGGTATAAATGAAATGCCTTATGAAGGCATTGTGAACCTTGGGGTGTATGTTTGCATAAACTTGAGTATGTGCTTGAAGGTCAAGATCTGTCATGCTCGCTTGGGATGGTGGAGGCTTGTACAAAAACATTCATCAAAACCCAGGCTGCATTCCATTTCCACAGCCCAGGATGAGGATGGCTCAGCGTGGTACTGCCGTGCCATTAGACATCTAATGCGAAGCTATCAAGGCATTCGGCTTTTCTCTGAGACCCCTTGGGAGGAATTTTTTTGCCCAGAGCCATTCTCAGACCTGCTGCCTGTCAGGAATGAACTATGCTACCAGTTTCAGCTAGGACTTCCGTTGTCAAAACAATAATAGCTGTAATTTTCTCTCCCTCTGTTTACAGGAAACAAACCCTTCCTTCCTGTCCTCTGCCTGTAGCAGAAAATAGACAAACCCAGCAGATGTCCAGGGATGGCAGAGCAGTACCTGAGGCTGCAGCTTCCCTGGAGAGGGGACAAGCGGCGGGGGTCTGTAAAGATGAGGATGGATGTGGGAGAGGACAGGATCACCCACCCGCCCATCCTCTTTCTCTGTTTTTAGTGTCTCTCCTACGACTGTCAGACGGGGAACTAAATATGGCCAGGGAAATCTCAAAACAGTTAAGAGTATTTTTAAACTCTTTGCAGCCGCCTGTTTGCAGACTCGGTGACGTAGATAAACTGGTTGCCGAATTTCTCATGGGAATCCGGGGCGCTGCGACATGGCTGCTGGCTTGGGTTTGCATGTGCTTTTGGCCTCGTTAATGTGTCCCTTGGGGTTTCATTTCACATCTTAAAGACTTGGGAAGCAGCAAAATCTGAGCGTGCCAAGAGAATGTACCGGGGGCTATCAGAACTGTCACTCAAGCGCGGCCACGGAGGACCTGAGGAAGCTTGCAGCCTGGAGCCCTGGCTAAGGCGTGAACATGGGAGAAGGTTCCCTAAATATACTAGTATTCTAGGCACTTTATTCCTCATAGAAGTCATCATTGCCGCTGTCCTTTATCTACCCCTTGTTCACACACGTTATCCGGCTGTTTTATAAATATGGATCTCCCCAACATTTCTGTGTCCAGCGACTGTGTGGAAATGTCTCGGGATAGAAAATACTTTACTCTGTTGGAGAAATGTTGACAGTCCAGCTTTTGCTTCGGAAAAGTGAAATTATGTTTGGAAATAGAATGAAGCTCGGGGAGCAGGTTTTATATTTAGTAGTGGGGAAATTACAGTTGGAGCAATGGATGCAGACAAGGCGGCCGCTGCCGAGTGTTGTTTCTCAAAGGACTCTGGGGGCAGCTAGGAACCTGTGTCCTGTGTCACAGAATTCTTGGCGTCACCACTCACGCTATACAGCTGATTTCAGCGTTTGGGTTGTTTCCTTGTTGTTTAATGTGACTGAAGTGTTTTTTGTTTATTTCCCAAGGAGACTATGTGCTTTACCTGGAGAAACTCACTTAGACGGTAGGGACTTAAAGTTTTCAACTTGTTTTTTCCTATTGCAATTTACATAGTATAGCCAACACTATTTTCACAGGGCGGGCTTGCTGCTTTTATGCTATTTGCTTTGCCATTGCTGTTTTTTTTTTTTTTTTTTTTTTTTTTTTTTTTTTTTTTTTT
>CABHPR010137140.1:986-11486 GCA_902168415.1 Peromyscus melanophrys | reverse complement strand
TTTTTTTTTTTAGGGCTGTCAACAAAACTGTATTTATTGTAAACCCAGCAGAGGGGCCCCTCAGGCAGCTGCATGCCCTCAGGCCCTGGTTCCTCTTCTGGTCTCTAGAGAAATGAACACAGTATGGCCAGTGCCAGGGGGAGACAGATTTCTGTGTGATGTAGGGAGGGGAATGGACGAATTGAAACTTAGATTACCCGCTTGATGCTCACTGTGGAGACGATAGTGCCTTAGGGTATATGAAGAGATATTCTCCCCTTCCCCAAGGAGTATAGGATTTTCAGTTGTATTTCCAGTCTGTGGACCTGATGCCTTCCCCTATACATACTCAAATTTATTCAGGACGGGCTGTTTCTCAGAAGAGGTCCATTTGTTTATCCCAGTTATCGCACAGGAGGGAAAGAGTCCAATGAGGTAAGGTCAGCACCAGTGGGAGATGAAGTATGTTCCAGTTTGGGCATGAGGAGTTCCCCACTGCCAGGACCTGTGCTCACTCAGATGAAGCCAGGCTTTTGACATAGGAAACAATTGTGGCCCAAGTCACTGTGGAATAGAGCTAAGACTTGCTAAGAAAGAGACAGTAAACACCTCAGGCTTAAGTGAGTGTTGTAACGACAGCTGGGGTATGACTTGGTGGCTTTTGAAGTCATAATGTCCAATAGTGATGTATATCCAGATTTAAAGAGTGTGGAAAGTTTAAAAATGAAGTTAAAAATGAGTGAGTTTACGTATTGCTTTTCTTATAAAATGTTCCTGTTGTAACTAAAATTGCGAGGTGGTTTCTGAGGTTCAGGGTTTCTGTTCTGGTTTAGGGGGAAAGGGGAGTGTTAATATGGTTAAACTTGAAAATTCTAACTCTTACTTGATATATCCCTCAGAAGGAAAAAAAAAAGTCTTGTTTCTCTGCTAGCAATGTTATAGCTGTTTTGGTTTATTCTGTTTTGTTGAAGTTCTTGACTCTCTGCCAGCACAAAATGTAAACCAGTTCCCAGGAAGAGGAGCTCCTTTCTCTTCCCATGTCCCCTTGACTCCCTTTCCTTCTGTCCGGCCTCAGAAAGAGCTTTCCCTGATCATACAGCTTGTGAGAATCTATTGTTGGGCCTTCCTTCTACAGTGCATCTACAGAGCCTGTTCTCTTACCCCCTCCTGATGTGAGAGTATTGTAAAACTCACATGTAGCAAAATTTAAAATACTTCCTGTGTTTATTCAAAATTAGGATTCAGCTCTAGGATACACCTCATCAGTGGAGTGCTTGCCTGACGTGCATAGATCTCATTTGATCCCCAGTACCGTAACTTCGCCACACACAAATATATTAATTTGATTAAATTAATATAATTGTTTAGTCATTAGCATTATGCTAATGATGGTTGTATAACCCTAACCAGTGAGTGTGTGAATAGATTATCCAAACACAAAGCAAAAGTAAACACTTTAGTAAATGTTTAATTAAAAAGTAATTAAGAGCCAGTGAATTGAAGGTGCTTGCTACCAAGCCTAAGACCTGAATTTGACCCCTGAGATCCCCACGGTGAAGGGAGAGAACCAAATTGTCCTCTGATCTACACACATGCACACACGCGCGCACACACACACACACACACACACACACACACGCACACTTTGGCATGTATATACCCCCCAAAAATAAATAAAAATATTAAACAAAAACTTTCTGAGGCTCTGGGGAGGTGACTCAGAGTTGGCGAGTGCTAGCCAGGCAATATGAGGGCCTGAATTTGAACTTCAGCATGAAAACTGAGCACAGCAGGTGTGTAATCCCAGCACTAGGCAGGCAGAGGCCGGAGAAGCTCTGGGGCTTGCTTGCTGCTGGCCAGTCTAGCTGAATCAGTGAGCTCCAGGCTCACTGTCTTGTCTCAAAAGAGCACAATAGACAGCAGCCGAGGAAGACACCTACCTTGGCACCTTTCCTTCACATATAGTAGCATACAGGATACATACACACACATACAAGCACACAAAACTACCTACTACTTTATACATCAGAATACATTGTCTTTGTCTCTGGTGCTGGAGACCCAGTGATCAGCCACTGCATCATAGAAAGAGAGGATAAAAGGAGAGACAAGACAGGCTCTATAAATGGACATTTTTAAGGATGTTAGACACCCAGCTGAGTTTCTTTACGTTTGATTTCTTACCATCTCATTTTCTTCAGAAACATGCTGGAGCACAGGGGTAGTACAAGAACCACTAGGGCATATTTCAAATTAAATTATCTTCATTCCTTTTGATTTGAATGCACCATGAGAAAAATGAGCTCCCAAGTGCCCCTCCTGGCTTTACCCTGACAAAGAGCATTCTTGTTTCCCTGCAGCCAAGAGGACTGTGAGAAAGGGCAAGGCGCCTGCTCTCTTTTCAGGAGGAGGGCTTCACTGCAGGCGTGGGCTTTCTCAGGGTTGTCAGTTTGCGGGGGAATTCTATGGGTCAAGCTAATAGTTAAATCAATTGCATGCCTATATGGGAAAAACTGTGCCTTATCAAACTTTGCAGTGTGAAGACATGAGTCTGGACTCCTTCACAAGCATCAGGTATTCAAATTATTTCAAAACATCAGTTAAGATTATGGCTGCAGAATACTTCGAATGCTGCTAAAGATAAATCAATTGCAGGCTTTTCTAAGAGATTAAAATATTCATTACCCACTCAGACTTGTGCTTCCCTAGGAGGGTGAGCCTGTTAGATCTCTGATCTTCCTCCCCATGCTACTTTCAGCTACTGTAATCAGAGCTAACCTGCTAGTAACATGCTCCTGTGGTGTTGAAATGTCTGGTTTGGGGACTGAATTCTGTTTGCTCCTAGAATGATCAGTTTGCAAAAATTCCAACTTATGATTCATTTTTAAAAGACTGAACTGATTAACCCCAATCACTTTTAAGGAGGCTTAAACAGATAGTTTTCATTCTCAAAAACAGGGGGGAGCTCCTGAATATTAGTCATATGTCTTTATCCCATAAATTCTCAAATTTTTAACCACAAAAGCCTGTTACTCAGGACAAAGCCAGCCAGGTCTGGGTGTGAAACATGCTATCGATCATCTTGCCTTTGTGTTGTTCCCTAATTGAGACATCTAACCTAATTTCATTTCTGTGATATAAATGAATGGGAAACCCAAAGGGTCACCTTTCCAGAACTCCTTTGACCCAAACTATGTTAAGTGTATCCATGTTAAGGTGTGTGTAAGTTAGGATGAATACGGTAACCCTGATCCTTCATCTGCTTCATTCTCCTATAACATAATACCACAGAGTGGGTTATTTATAAGAAACAGAAGTTTGTAGGCTCTCATTATGCAAGCCAAGGAGTCCGGACTGAGGAGCTGGCATCTGGCCAGGGTCTTCTGGGGTTGCACTATTCTAGTCAGAAGGTCAAATAGAGGCTGAAATAGCAATGGAGCTAGACTCACTTTTTGACTGGGTACCCACTGTCCTGATAATGAATTCTCATCTTTCGTAATAGCACGAATCCATTTATGAGAACAGAACCTTCATGACCAATACCTTCTTCTTAACATGTTAGGACAACAAGTAAATTTCAGTGTGAATTTGGAAGGGCCCAAGTATTCTAGCTACAGAACCCTACAAAGACCCACCTTCCTCACTGTCTTGCTGTCTGTTCTCCTAGTCGTGGGGGTGATGTCATAGCCATGGAGGGGTGATGTCATAGTATGAGGGGTGATGTCATAGTCGTGAGGAGGTGATGTCATAGTCTGAAGGGGTGATGTCATAGTCACGAGGGATGATGCTGCTGCAGCCATTTACTTAACAGTAGAGGGTACAACACAGGAGAAGGATTCCTACCCGCCCAAAAAGTATTCTGTAGGTGCACATGATATTTCCTCTTCATTTAATTGCTCTGAGCATCATTGCATTGTCACACAAGTGAGACTTGGAAATGCAGTTTTCTAACTAATTTCAAGTTCTGTTGCAAGGGGGAAGGAGGAAATGGTCTCGCCAATAGGGACAATGCATACTTCCTGCCACAGGTAATACTGAAACCCAGGATTGCAGAAGAAAATTTCCCTTCACTGATCATTCACCTCTTCAATATTTATTGATTAAAACTTTGTCTTAGGCACTGAATATTGAGACTACAATGATTGAGTTGGCACCCTATTAATATTGAATGGCGAAAATCATCCTGTTCATGCCTGTGGATGGTTATGTAATCGAAGCACACACAGATTTCCTAGCTAGTCTAAATTGCCACTCAGACAGGACAGGGATAAAAAAGACTTCCGGGACACAGAGAAAAAAGCTTTGGGAGAGGTGGCTCCCCGGACATGTTAGAGGTCAAATAATGTAAATATGGAAAGCATGCTCATTGGGCTTTATTAATAAAGGATCTTTATGGTAGGCTCTTGAGATGCTGTTACAGGAGAATAGAGTCCAGCAGGGTGGAATATTAATGGTTAATAATGAATCAGAGAGGGGAAATACAGGCCACTTTAAGAAAAATCTACACAGGGTAAAGAGAAGGGGAATGACAGCCAAAGACATCGAGGATAAGGGGAGGCTTCTTTTAGGGTTACAAAAAAATAGAAATATATTTCAACACTTCCCCCAAAAAGAGGGGGTGGAGGGTTGTTCTCTGAAATGTCAGGAGAGAAAGTAAAACCTAATGCCTAGTCAAATGGTCATAAGAAAGTGGCTGTAAAACAGAACCGTGTCTAGAAGTGGTTTCTTTATTTTCTACTAAGCAGAAGTCAGTTTTGAGAAACAGAATAGGAGCCACGAAAAACAACTATGCATGTTAAAAATAGCTACTAGTGCCTACAGAGACGGAGATGAAGACAGAGGAGAAAGAGGAGAGTGGGCATAATGTGAACTCCTTTCTCCTGTCACCATGGCTCAGGTCCCCACCACTGTGACAACTGCTGCCATTTATTCCTCGTGTATTTTTTTTTCCAGAGGTGTGTAGCTGAAAGTTTTCCTGTGTCTCGCCCATTCCGTAGCCGCTCAGACCCAAGTAAACACACAGAGGATTGTATTAATTAAAACTGCTCGGCCATTAGCTCAGGCTTACTACTGACTAGCTCTTACACTTAAACTCAGTCCATTTCTGTATGCCGCCACGTTTTCTGTGGCTTTACCTGTGTGCCATTATATGCTGCTCCCCAGACGGCGGGCTGGCATCTTCTGATTCAGCCTTCTTCTTCCCAGAATTCTCCTTATCTGCTTATCCTGCCTATACTGCCTGCCTGGCTACTGGCCAATCATCATTTTATTTATCAACCAATCAGAGCAACACTTTCACAGCATACAGAACATCCCACAACAGAGGTGCTCTGTACTAACAGAAGAAAATGCCTATATTTATCGCTGTATTGGTTGGGGTTCTTTAGAGAATCAGAACTGATATAATGAATATATGTGCATGTAAAAATGAGATTTATTAGAGTGTCTTAGACGTTATGGTCTGAATATTCCAACAACGGCTGTCTGCCAATGGAAAGTCCAAGAATTCAATAGTCCTTCAGTCCACGAGTCTGGATGGCTCAGCTAGTCTTCAGTATATGCTGGAATTCTGAAGAAGTAGGCTCTGATACCAGTGAAGGAATGAACTTGCCAGCAAGAGTGAGGGTAAGCAGGCAAAGAGCAAAAGCTTTCTTCTTCCATGTCCTTTATATAGGTTGTCATGAGGATGTGTGGCCCAGATTTAAGGTGGATTTTCCCACCTCAAATGATTCAACCAAAAAAAAAAAATCCTCAAAAATGTAACCAGCCATTTGGATTTGAGTTAATTCCATATGTAGTCAAGCTAACAACCATGAATATCACAATCTCCCCATCCTTTTTTTTTTTTTCATAGTGACCTGTTCATCTTGCTTTGGATAATATAAATATACATGGGTATGCCAATACTTTCTGAGTTGAGGCACCGTCACTAACTCCTCCTTGTGAACTTACAAACAAGGTAGCCACAGGTCATAAACATGCAAGGCCCATAGTAGAAAAGGAATTCCTCTACTATGTTCCTATCATGCATCTGGTATTAAACAGTGGGTGTATTTTTAACTTCAAGGACACTGATGCTGTTTGCACTTCATGTCTCAATGGTTTATTAGCAGCAGGATGGGCTTGTGCTGATCTCTTGTTCGCATTGTGTGTTGCAGGCAGGAACATCTTGGCAGTGATCTGTAAGACTTGCCCTCCCAGGAAGCAAAGCACCCACACAGCCTTGGGCTTGTCTCTGGGACAAGATGTATGAGTGTGTGGGACGAGTCTGGCCTCTTCCCAGCTGTGTCCATTCTGTGTCAGGGAACACGGGTGGCCTGAGAATGATTTCAGAATGAAGGGCTGTCTGTCATCTCTGAAGATGTGTTATCAAACGAATAAATGGCTCCTGGGTCTGTGGGGTGGCCCATGGTGTCGGGTCGCTGTTCCAACAACTAATTCTCCTGTTCTCTCTTGCCAGTGCTTGGCAAGATAAATACCAGGAGCAGGTGAGAGAAGATGTGGGAACAGAGGGGCCTGCTTGATGGACTGGAGAATGTGAGAGTACCACTCAGTCCCCACAGTGCGAACCGAATGGCTTCCTTCTCTGGGGCTAAAGACAGGTCATGAGGGATAAAATTACCAACCCAGGAAAAAGAAGATGTTTATAGCTTCTGCTACTTTCACAAAAATAGATGAAAGGAAAGATTGTTTTTCCACCCTCCACAGCCTGTGAACTTCCTTAGCTCGGCGCATAACTTCTTCATTATTCCCAAAATAGGAGAGTCTAGTGGTGTGTTCTGTGGTGGTGTCGAGTAAACTGGATTATACACAGTGATTCTTAGGTTAAGTCCACCAGCTTCAGAGCTGCGTCCTGGAAGCCACTTTATAGTCCTTCCCTTTCCCCCTTTCTTATTCACCCCTTCTCCTTTTCTTCCCTCCCTTCCAGCTCTGTTATGATTTGTGTGATATGAATTCAGATGTCTTACATGGACACTGCAATCATCTCCACGTTTACGGAGCTGCAAGCGTCTCTGTAACAGGATGGAGAGTGCTTTGGGCAGATGCCCAGGAAATGATACATTTCTTTCACATTTTCTAATTTGGTGGAGTACAAGTTTTTAAAGTATGTCCTTACAGATTTCTCGGGATACTCTGGATATTCGGTGTCTGTTGTTATGTCCACCTTTGCCTTTAACTTGATTAATTTGGATCTTCTCTGGTTGTCTTTTGGTTAATTTAGATAAGGGTTTGTCAATCTTACTGGTTTTCTCAAAGAACTAACTATATTTTATGGATTCTTTGGGATTTTTTCTATTTTGTTGATTTCAGGCATAAGTTTGATTATTGTGGTGATATTTTATTTATGTTAATAAATAAAGTTTGCCTGGAGATCAGAGGTCATAGCCAGCCATAAAGGAAAGTCAGGCAGTGGTAACACATGCCCTTAATCTGATCACATGGCAGGCAGAGTCTCGGTGTGTTCAAGGACACACTAGGGAACAGCCAATTGTGGTAACACATGCCTTTAATTCCAGTACCAACCATAGAGATCTGGAGGTCTGTACAGACAAGCAGTGATGAGGAAGTGAGGTGGCTGGGCTAAGAGCCAATGAGAAGGCAGAACAGCAAGGCAATAAAGGTGTAGGTTAGAGAGGAAGTAGCTGGTTCTCTTGGGAAGCTACAGTGGCATGGTGAACTAAGGTTAGCTGGTGGCCCTCACTGTTTCTCTGATCTCTACGGCTTTCACCCCTGTATTTGGCTCTGTGTTTCTTATTTAATAAGACTGTTCAGAAATTCATCTACAGATGATTTATTGCCCTTTACTCCTTTTGCGTGTGATAATCTTTTTGATCTAGAGCTTTCAGGTGTGCTGTTAAGTTCCTAATAGGAGCTCTCTCCATTTTTTTTTTTTAAGTAGACACTTTGTGCTCTGAACTGGCCTCTTAGAACCACCTTCATTGTGTCTCATAAGTCTGGGCATGTTGTGTTGTCATTTCATTCAATTCTAAGAAGTTTTGAATTTCTTTCTTAATTTTTGTCTTGACCCATTTTGAATTCACTACTGAGTTATTCAGATCCCATGAGTTTGTAAGCTCTCTGTTGTTGTTGAAATCCTCTTCGATCTACAGCGGTCAGATAGCATGCAGGATGTTATTTCAAATTTCTTGTGTCTGTTGAGACTTGTTCTGTGTCCACGTATGTGGTCAGTTTTGGAGGAAGTTCCATGAGCTTCTGAGAAGAAGGTGTATTGTTTTGTTTTTGGCTGAAATATTCTATGAATATCTGCTAGGTCCATGTGTTTTATGATACCATTTAGCTCTAGCATTTTTCTTGGTAGTTTTTCTCTGGATGACCTCTCTGTTGGCAGAGTGGGGTGATGACGTCACCTACTATCACTCTATGAGGGCCAATATGTGATTTTAGCTATAATATTGTTTTGCTTTTTTAAAAAAAATGAACTTTGGTGCCGTTGTATTTGGTACACAAATATATAGAATTGGAATGCACCCTTGGTGGATTTTTCCATTGATGAGGTTGTAGTGTCCTTTTCAATATCTTGTGATTAGTTTTGGTTTGAAGTCTATTTTGACAGATACTAAAATCGTCACACCAACTACTGCATTTCTCAGGGCCTATTGTATGTAGTAGGGTTGCTGGCCTTTGGTGGAGACATTGTCCTGATGGTTATTGATTGTATTTTTGCACTGGTGTCAGGCATCTGAGTTTAGGATGATTGTGTTCTAGTTGTTGATACCTGTCCTTGTCCTTGTTGAGTAAGTGTTCCATATCATGGTTTCTGCTGACCTCACTGGATTCCAGGAGCATGATGTGGCTGTGGGTTGCCTTGTGGGGAGTGCTTCTGAGCCTTTGCCAGAAGTGGCTACTTGTAGCCTCAGGTAGAACATGATTCTAGGTATTGGGAGCTGACAGGAAGGAATGGGGTTAGTCTGGGGAAGTTGAGAAGGTCCATAGGACAGAGGAAGGCGAATCCTTCCATGAAGATCTGAGGGGTCCCCAGGGACTGGAAGAAGAGAGGAAAGACAGTCCCCTGAATTTGGTCTGCTGCAGGGCCGGGGATGAGACTGGGGAATTGTAGGTGATAAACAGGAAGGAGAGTAAGGATAATCTATCTGGTTCCTAAGCCAGCTTGTCTAGCAGGTTTCCAAGTAGAGAGTTCTTCTGTGTGTTTGTGGCTGAGACAAAGGCATGGGGTGGGGGAGGAAGGCTGTAGGAGAAGATCTGCAGAGTTCCCTGGGAATGGTGTCAGAAAGGGAGGAGAGGCCCCAGCAAGTGCTCTGCTCCAGGGCTGGAGACCAGTCTGGGGAGTTAGAATTGGAGGACAAGAACAGGACTAAAGTCAGCCTCCTGATCCCCAGGCTGGCACGGCCAGTGGGTTTTCATGGAAAGAGTGCCTCCAGGCACAGGTGACTGAGATAGAGTGATGGGGTGAGGGGAACATCTCTTTTCATTCCTCTTGGGTAGATATATGGGGGTATATTTGTTGACTCATGGATACTTAAAATTTTTTATTTAGCACTTAAGAAGCTACCGAATGATTTCCAAACGGTTGCCCAATTTTAAATTATTAACACCAATGGCAGAATTCTAGTTTATGCACATGCTTACCAGAGCATGCTGTTTTGTATCGTGTGGATAACAGCCAGTTTTGTGAGTGTGAAGCCTTCTTCTTGGAGTCAGACTAAAGAAATAAAGAGTTTTCTTTTCTTCATTGTCAAGGTATCGGTACAGTCTAGGGATCACCAATTGCTGATTGTGTCTCTGGTGCTCTGGATTTCCCTGTTGCTGTGGAGATTTTTTTTCTGCCTTTTAATTCTTTAACTGGTAGAGAAAGTGAACCCAACCAAGACCCCAAGACTGTATGAGTAGTACTGGCCCAAGAAGAAGACATTCTGAGGTAAAAAGACCAAACAAAATGAGGAAGAAGTAATAACTAAAATGAAGGTGTAGTGATAGTTTTATTTATTTATTATTTTAAAATTACATTTTGGCTTTGGTTTTTCATTTTTTTTTTTTGAGACAGAGTTTCTCTCTGTAACTGCTCTGGCTGTCCTGGAACTCACTTTGCAGACCAGGTTGGCCTTGAACTTGCAGAAATCCCCTTGCCTCTGCCTCCTGAGTGCTAGCATCTAAAAATATCATATTTACTATGTAGTGTGTGTGTGTGTGTGTGTGTGTGTGTGTGTGTGCGCGCACAAGGCACAGTGCAGGTGGAGGCCAGACGCTTTTGAGAGCAGGTTCCCGTTTGAAAACCAGACATAGCAGCATGTATCTGTAACGTTTGTGCTGGATGTTTGATACAGGCAGATCCTGGATACTGTCTAACCAGTCAGTCTACCTGAAGTGACAAGTTCCAGGTTCAGTGACAGACCTTATTAAAAAGAAAGAAGAGGAAGAAGAGAAGGAGGAAGGAGGAGGAGGAGGAGGAGGAGGAGGAGGAAGAGGAGGAGGAGGAGGAGAAGAAGAAGGAAGAAGAAGAAGAAGAAGAAGAAGAAGAAGAAGAAGAAGAAGAAGAAGAAG
>CABHPR010137139.1:3333-46482 GCA_902168415.1 Peromyscus melanophrys | reverse complement strand
TATCTATCTATCTATCTATCTATCTATCTATCTATCTATCTATCTATGCAGGCGGGGACACTCTGGCTTAAGATGTCAGCATTTTAAAACAAAAAACATGTAGTACTCTTTTTTGTTAAGTCAGAAAAGTGGTGGGAAATGAGAAAAGTATTACATAATTGGGGGGAATGAGAGAATATGTGGCCCCTTTCTCTTGGGTCCTGAGTCCTCTTGCCTGTGAGCAACACCAGTCAGTATATGCCTACATGCTTTATGTTACAAGTGTTTCATCATACCTGGGGACCTGCCAGACTCTTGGATGCTGGCAAGCCTGGAGGGGGAATTAACTAGAGTTAGAAACTGTTAGCCTAAATGAAAGGTCGCTGAAAATACGGATTGAACTTCACCCAAATCCTTTTGGAGAGCAGAAGAATTTGGCTGAACTTTAGAGTTTGCACAACTTTTCATAGTGATGATGTGTGTGAGGTTCATGGGGCACAGCTCGCCTCAGGCAGCTGAGTTCTAGTTCACAGCGGTTCCCATGGGCATGCTGCAAGAGTCACTGATTAGTTAAGCCTCGCACTCACTCAGAAGGCTGGAACCAGAGGCAATAGTTTCCATAAAACATTTTATGTAACAGTTTTGTGTGTGTGTGTGTGTGTGTGTGTGTGTCTGTGTGTTTGTAATTTTGGTCATTTTTCCCCCAATTACTCTCTCTCATATCCCTCCCTCTCCCACTGAACCCTTCTTTCTGACAAAAGTTTTATCTTTTGGAAAATTTTTCTTAAACATTACTTCACACCTTTTGTTGTTTAGCTGTAATTAAAGTTCTTTTGATTCATTCTTTATATTTTATTATCCTCTATATTTTTCACAAATATATTTCTTCTGAAAGTACATGAAAATATTTTTCCAATTAGTTAGCACAAAATAACATAACATAGCTCAGACTTTTCTGATGCAAGATCATGATTCAAATGCCACATCTGTCCTAATTATGATGTCAACTTGATTTGCATATGGACTAGTTTTTTAAACTATGCACTTTTGATTGTGATAACAACCGTTAACATAAGATCGATCGTCTTAACACATGTTTTGATGTAAAATATAGTGGTCTTAGTATAGGCACAATGCTACTCAATGGCTCTCTAGAACTTAGCTGCACATTTCCAGCTACGTATTCTCTTTCATTGGCTCACCATCCCCTGAGGTGGCTACAAAGGACAAATAAATAACATCCATCTTGGTGTCCCATCATAAATCACCATGGATCAGTAACTGATTCGTGAACTCTGTCCCTCTGTTATGCGTATGTTTGGTGATTAATGTCCTCAATCAACAACAACAGCCAGATATGATGCTTTAATCCCAGCACTTGGGAGGCAGAGGCAGATGTGTCTTTGTGAGTCTGAGGGCAGCCTAGTCTATATGGTGAGACTCTGTCTCGAAATACTAAAGACAACAACAATCAAGTAAAACCAAGATCAAAGAAGTAGCTCTGGAAGCCAGCAGGTCCACATTTATTTGTCATGTGATCTTGGGCAGGTTAGCTCTTGAGCCTTTAAAGAAACCTACTTCACAGGCTGTGGTGATGAAATAAGAGTGTGTATACACACCCCTGCTGATAATAGGCACTATTCTTGTGGCCATCCCTATCATCACCATTGGGTCAGGTGGTAGTTCGGTGATCAAAGGGGCCATCACGGTTGCCACCAGGAAAACAATTGCTGCTGCTTTCTGCTAATTACAGAATGGTGACTTGCAACCGCTCTTTCAGGTCAGATTGTCATTAGGACTCTTGATAAATGAGAAGCCCAAGAGAATAACAACGTAAAGGCATAGTTAGTGGTTAACCGGGATTCAAACTATTTGTTTCCTGGAGTTTCACATAGTCGCTTGAGCCAGCAGGCTTCATGATACTCCAGATGTCTGGAGAGGAAATAGGCTTTCAATCCAGCACACACTGATGCTGGCAGATGATGAAAGTCCTCCCCAGCCAGGTGATCTCAGTGTCAAATGTGCTACCTACCAAGTCTTCCACAAAGTGTTCCCATTCCTTAGTTCAGAGGCGTTTGGAGAAGTCATTACATCTTCGATTTCAATCTTGGTATGATCATATTATGAGCATCTGGTGCTGCCTTGGAACATTTTTAGCATTATTCTGGTGTTTTCTAGAAACCTGGATTGAGTGTGAACTGTAGGGGGCTGAGGTTTTTTTTTTTTTTATTGTTGTTGTGGTTGTTGTTTTTCTGAGTTATTGGAAGCCAGGTCTTATAGTTTACCTCTCTGTTCAAAGAGTAACAGTACCGGCCTGATTTGGAGGTAAAGGAGATTCTCTAACCTAATTCCTGGAGGTCCTTCCCTCCCTGTGTTGTGCCCCAGGTTACCCTTATGAGAAAGGCGTGTAGCTCTTTCAGCCAAGACTGGGAGTCAGTTATGGGAAAATAAAACTTGGCATGAGCCATAGTCTTAGTGAACCAATTCCCAGCTTTGTCTGATTTTCAGCTGGAAGTCTGTCCAGTAGCTTTACTTCTCCTTAAATAGAAAGCAAGTACTGTGTATTTCTCCAGAGTTTTTCTAGGCCTTGAAAGCAGATGCTGACAACCAGATACAGTGAAGGCTGCCCTCACCAGCTGGCCCATCTTGCCAAAGGTAGTTGTAACATCTGGTGTGGGCCTACAAACACTAGGAAACTTAAGGTTTCAGACATTAGTCTAAAGAAAGTCACAAGGCTTGGGCAAATTCCAACGCCTTTATGGGTTTGCCAACAGAGAGGATATTATGTATGAGATGCTAAAATGGATTCACATATAAAGCAATTCTTTATTTTTAGTATGTAAAAATGTCACTGTAGCATAAGAATATTGGTGTATATGTTGAGTAGAAAGAGCATAGACAGAGTTGGTCAGATAGGAAGAAGTCGCTGGATAATGGTTCTTTATTAAAGGATGAAACGAGGAAGTAGAATATACCAGGTGGGGATTTTTTTCCCTAGAAAAATATAAACTTGAAAAATACTTTGATATTGGTATCAAATCCCCAAATATTAAGGACTGTAACACAAGAAATACTTTAAATTCCCTCCCTCCCTCTCTCCTTCCCTCCCTCCTTTCCTCTCCCTCTCCCCGCTCCTGTGTGTGTTATGTGAAGATGCCTGACCTTCCCCGAGAGTGTGACTACATTCAGAGGCCATTGGGAGGCATCCGATGTCTTCCTCTATCACTCTCCACCTTATTCCTTTGAGGCAGGTTCTCTCTCGGAATGTGAGCATCTTGTTTCCACTAGAGGTCCCAGTATGTGCCCATTTCCACCCACTAATGCTGGAGTTGCAGGTCTTTACAAGGCTGCTAAGGATATGAACTTACTACGTCTTCATGTTTGTGCAGCAAGTGCTCTTGCCTGCTGGGCTATCTCCCCAGCACTGATAGCTTCTTCTGAAGGAATGAGTGTTTAAGGGGAATTAATAGAAAGGACGTAGAAAAAACAATGGGTGTGGAATACAATAATAAGAAGAGACAAAGCATAAAGTGCTTCTTCAAATAAGGAATACATACTGATGAATTTTAAACTCACTTTTACAAATAAGGGTGACTGAATACATTTTGTCTTCTATTTTATTGAAGAATTAGGTTATATGGTGAAGCTCACAATCATCAGTATCCATAACGTTCCCCAAATCCTGCTCTCCTTTTGAGGCAGTCCAGAAAAATTGATCCTCTTACTCTAACTGTTGTTTTTATCAGTGGTTGTAGTGTCTGGCAACCACCTTTTCTGGACCTCACCACCCTTAGTAAGGCAGAGTCTGGATGAGTGGATTTCCAGTGTCTAATTGTTCCCTGTGTGTTCATGCATCTCTAATTATCAATAGTATATAGATAGGCTACAAAGCCTAGCACCCATTCACTCACCTTATTCCACCACTCTCGGCCTTTAAGATCAAATGGACCAGTGTTTAGGTCAACAAGGGGGATAAAAGAATATAGCTCAAATGTGTAAAAAAAAACAAATCCCTGGAGAATGTAGTCTAAAGATAAGTGATTCCCTGTCAAAAGATGAGCAGATAAAGAAAACGTGGTATATAAACCCAAAGAAATTTTCGTAACCATTAAGAAAAATGAGATTTGTAGAAAAATGGATGCAACTAGAAATCATGCTAAGCAAAATAAGCTAGACTCAGAAATACAACTAAATATTTTCTCTCATATGCAGAAGCTAAATTTAAACTTTTATGTGTATATGTAGATGTATACACATAAAAAAACAGGCTTAGATGTAAAACTGCCATAATCAGGGATAATACCATAAATGGCAGAAAAATTTTAAATAATGGGTTTATTAATGGAGAAACCTTAGGAAATCAAATTTATATCATTCTCATTTTGGAAACTGAGGTATTTTATCTTTATCTAACTTTTGAAGGAGTTGATACATTTTATATATTTACATAAGAAGTTATACATAGATGGTTCTTGAATCTGTGCCTGATCCTTTCACCCTATAACTCCCTGCCCTCTGCAGGCAACCGTATATACACACATGTAAAGACAGATATACAAATATGTATGTATACATATGGAGAGAGAGAGTCACTAAGTTGCCCAGAGTGGCCTGGAACTCACTCTCTAGTGCAGATTGGCTTTGAACTTACCATCCTCCTGCCTCAGCCTCCTGGGACTCCAGATGTACATCACCAATGTGTTGAGAGAAGCCTTAGTTCTGATATTGAAATAGAGAGCTGGAATATAGTGCATGGAGGAAGTCTTTTTTGTTTGTTTGTTTGTTTTTCAAGATAGGATTTCTCTGTGTAATAGTCCTGGCTGTCCTGGAACTCACTTTGTAGACCAGGTTGGCCTCAAATTCACAGAGATTTGCCTGCCTCTACCTCCTAAATGCTGGGATTAAAGGCATGTGCCACCACTGCCTGGCTGGAGGAAGTCTTAATAGATATATTAGTTAAGTTACACTGGATCCATAACATTAATGGCCTTATATGCTATGATAAGAATTCAGGTTTTCTTCTGTGAGATAGTAGCTTTCTGTCCTTTGAGTACATTATACTTAGCTAGGAAACCTATTAAATGCAGCTCACTTGGCCTTACTATGAGGGATTCTAATTTGATTAGTCTGGACACAGAGATTGAAATGGTAAGCTTCCAGGAACTGTAATAAAAGTGGGCGATCCATTCCACATACCAGAAAAACAGCTGGCGAAGAGAGTGAAATGGTTCTGGGGTTGGCAAATGGCTTTATAGATGCAGAGTGCCATTCTTACCTCCAAGGAAATAATGGAGTTCATGATGGTATAAATATGAGAGATCATGGCCCGTGAACATAGATCCAGGTTACCTTGAATGGCCTGCTCTAATGTGGAAGAGGGTATGTGAACTTTCATAGTGATAGAACAAAAGAAAACTTGTAAATCAATGTATTAATTAAATGCATTAGTGGTAAGATCATGTTAGTAGTTACAGCAGATCTGAGCAATCTACAGGTTTCAGATGTGTGTGTGTGTGTGTGTGTGTGTGTGTGTGTGTGATGTGTGTGTGTGTGTGTGTGTGTGTGTGTGTGTGTGTTTTCTAATGTGTGCCAATGTGTGTAGCAATCAGAGGTTGATGTCAGATTTCTTCTTTACTCTTCACCCCCCTTTTACTCCTTTACTTTTTTTCTTTTTAGGACAGGGGCTCCCCACTGTGTAGCCCTGGCTGGCCGGACACTCTAAATGTAGATTAGGCATTTTTGAGACAGATTCTCTCATTGAACCTTGCTTGCTGATTGGCTGGACTGGCTAGCTAGTATACCCCCATGCTCAGCCTTTTATGTGAGGACTAAAGATCCCAACTAAAGTCCTTATGCTTGCTTACGTGGCATATGAGTCATCTCCTCAGCGCCAGATGTTATCTTTTAATATTCTTAGCTTTAGGGTTGGTGGAAGTTAGAGATCTGCTGAGTAATACATTCCAAAAGCTTTACTAACAGTCAGAAAGATGCTAGGTCAAATACATTTGGGAGTAAGTGGATATGAAGGAAACTAAAGATAGCCCGAGATAATTTTGTCTCTTAATCTGCAACATTCCATCTCTCCCCAACTACAACACTGTAGTCAGTCATCAGTCATTCAGAGTCTGTGCACTCTCCAGCACAGATGTGGCTTCCTTAAAAAACTTCAGTTCACAACTTGAACTTAGGGAAAGGTGAGAGGAAAAGAAACCATGGATGCCACAGAGAGGAAGCAGTCACTGGCTGGGGTTGTGGACCATTTGGACCATAATGCCAAGCATACAATTCCTTAATAGCTTATAATTGAAGCTAATTTTTTTTTTTAGTTCTACTGGGCTGTCTATAGTCAATCAAATACTTGAAGAAACTTACTGTAACACAACCTGAATTGGGCCACAATTTGGGATTGGGATTCTTGAGGGATGAGGAACCAGGCAAACATCCCATTACCAGGCTACTGGTAATAGTGAGAAACAGTTCACCTCCACAATCTGGCCCTTCCCTTGAAAATCCTACTCCAAATGTCACGAAACAGACTTGGATCTGTGAGTCATTTTAGCTGGACCAGGAGAATGTGAATGGTTTACAGGACTTCCTTAAAGAATGGCTACTTGGAGGTCTTACAGCACTTCTCTCTAAACGTGCTTAGATAGAAGTAGACAACCTTAAGCATCTGTACTTTTTAATAGTGCTTCTCCCAACTGAAGCGCATACATTAACCCTGCTCTGATTTGCACAGAATGCAAGAATAGCAGAGACCCGTGGCTAGAGCAGGCAGCCAGAGAGAGGAGGTGGCCTCGTATGCACCTTCCTCAGAATTTGGCTTGGAGTGGGTTCTGCCCTGCTGTATTTGCCTCCATCCTCCTTCAATCCCCCATTGATCAGAGCCTTCACTGTTTTTCTTGGGCAGATTTCTTTCCTCAGGCCAAACATGTAGACATTTCAGTAGCCTGAGAGTGCGAAATGTTTTATTTCTAATGTTTGGCTGGATTATTTCTGAAAACATTTTGCTTGAGAGGAGAAACCAGATTGTGAAACCGGCTTCTTGCCAGTTAGAGCAAAGTTTGTCTTAGATCTTGAACCAGGGTCCTCTTTGCAGATGATTGTGAGGTGTGTGTGTAGTACAGAGTGGGATGTACGGTAATAAGTTGTGTTGTCTGAGTCCTACCCTCATTTTACTTCTAGTTATCAGTGTGAACTTGAGCAAGTCAGTCCTATTTTCTTTCTCAGAGTCTGTTACAGTTGTGGTCCCTGAGAAAGAGACCCTGACACTCTGAGGTTTGAATGTAAGGAGGTTATGGGAAGTTAATTCCTTTCCTCCATTCCTGTGAGAGAAAGGAATGCAGGGATAGACAAAGGGTGATTTTGAGCTCCAATATGATTGACACTTAGGGTTGTCAGTTTTGAGGTGAGGGGAATGCCTTTTATATCTACTATCTCCCCCCAACCTCACACCCACCATTGCACTTGAGCTGTATGTGACTGGGGGAAAGGTGGCTCTTTGTTAAGAAGAGCAACTCTCAGGGAGGGGAATCCAGCTACAAATATAGAAAACTCAGCTCTGAAAGTAGGTGGAGCTGAACAGCATCCACTACGGTCCCCCAGATTCATCCTTAGTGATATAATGGAGCCAAGACTCACAAACCTCAGCAGCATATTATATAAAAAAATCCACTTGGTAACAAATGTTCAGCTATAGGATTCAGCTGGTCTAGGTTGGTTAGGTTTGTCTATGTACCTGTACTCAGCCATAAGTCAGCTGCATGAGTCTGTGGACCTCATCTGACATGCTTTGATCCTCAGGGTGAAGGAAGAAACTCTGGGATGATCTGGCATGGCCTTGGCTAAAATGGTACCAGGCTGTGTTGCTTAATTTACACTCAGCAGCCTAGTGTGACACATGTCCATGGTTGAGGTGAGAACCATCAAATACATAGCTTCCTTCATGCTGTATTAACAATCTACTAGTACGAATGAGCTCAGATTCTCAAGGCAAGGATAGTTCAAGCCATTCACCATAGGGATGAAGGGAGTCACAGTCTGGGCAAGGATATAGATAGGTATAGAGAGGGTAAAGAATTGGGATCAGTACATCTGTTACATTCTCCACCTTTCTTCCTTTGCAGCCACTCACTTGTTTTGTGACTTTATCTGTTAGGTATTAATGTTCTAATTTTGGTTCTAATTGGAGCTTAGACTCTCAAACTCTACCCAAACTACTGACCCCTGAACCCAGCACCAGCACAGGAAGAGCTCAGAAACAGTGGTAAATATTTTACTGGATAAATAAAACCAAAAAGGAACGTATGTGTAAGGTCAAGCCAGTGACATGTCTCAGCATGCAAGGGCACTTGTCACTCAAAGACTGGTGACCTGAGTTTAATCCCCACATCCCATGGAAAGGTGGAAATAGGGAACAGATTGCACAACCTTGTCCTCTGGCTTCCAAATATGCACCACAGTGTACGCACCCACATCATAGACACACACACACACACACACACACACACACACACATACTACTACTACTACTACTACTACTAATAATAATAATAATAATAAACGACAATAATAAACTTTTAAAAAGAGTTCAAGGCCATCTTCAGCTATAGAATGAATTCAAGACCAAGCCTAGGCTCCTTGAGACCCTATTATAAAAATAAACAACACAAAATATCAGCAAAACCACTCAAAATTATAGTTCCTACATGAAGATAAAACCTGTTTGTAAAGATTTAGAATATTAACCACAAAGGACATTTTTATTTTTTCATAGTTTTATTAACATATTAATTATGCATAATAATTGGTGTGTGTGTCCCAATTAGTTTCATTAGTGCTCTTTACATTTCACTCTTTTTTTTTTTTTTTTTTTTTGGTTTTTTTGAGAGAGGGTTTCTCTGTGTAGCTTTGCGCCTTTCCTGGATCTCGCTCTTGTAGACCAGGCTGGCCTCGAACTCACGAAGATCCGCCTGGCTCTGCCTCCCAAGTGCTGGGATTAAAGGCGTGCGCCACCACCGTCCCTAGTGCTCTTTACAAATAAATGGATGAGAGTTTGTTTATAGAAACATGGGGACTTTATCAGTGTCTACACTGAAGAAAATGGTCTCTCCCTTCCCCCTCAACCGTTAACTACAATAAAGCTTGATAGAACAGCAGAGCCCTATAATCCTTTCTCCATTCAGTGACTAGGTGTTGATGGGCGCCATCTTGTATAAGCATTCATGCTGGCATTTTTCTTTTGCCTTAAATGTTTTTAACCAAGAATAATATCATATTATACATTTAATTCTGCCACTTATTTTCTATGCTGAAGAAGATATACTAAAAACAAACAAAACTACTACATCAACATAACAATTTTTTTGTTTGTTTGGTTTTTTTTGTTTTTTGTTTTTTTGTTTTTTTCGAGACAGGGTTTCTTTGTGTAGCGCCTTTCCTGGAACTCACTCTGTAGACTAGGCTGGCCTTGAACTCACAGAGATCCGCCTGGCTCTGCCTCCCGAGTGCTGGGATTAAAGGCGTGCGCCACCACCGCCCGGCCAACATAACAATTTTTAATTAGTATATATTTTGTCAACAACAACAGCAAACTGTATAATTGAAAAAAATAGATATGTGATCTATATAATATGTCCTATCATATCCTTTTGCGTTTTTCAGACAGGGCTTGGTCCTCATACAGCTCTTTAGGTCCTGTGTCTGTGGACCACTTCCATGACACTGTTATAACTCTGGAAAAGGAAATAGATTGCTTTCTACTTGCACTTTGTTTTGGAGAAATCAAGCTACTTGTCTATATTTTTTCAGGGAGCCTAATCAAATGACTCAAAGTAACAGTTTAACTGTAATTGTCCTCTTACCAGGAAAGTAATGGATATTATGTTCAGCTTTAATCTTGTATTTGCAAAATATCCTCTGGCAGAGCATAGCACTTTGGTACTGCTCATTGGTGTCCATGTTGATAACTCAGACTCTTTGTGCTAATATATTTTTTTTAATTTCTTTTTTTCTTTTTGGTTTTTTTTTTTTTTTTTTTTTTGGTTTTTTTCAAGACAGGGTTTCTCTGTGTAGCTTTGCGCCTTTCCTGGAACTCACTCTGTAGCCCAGGCTGGCCTTGAACTCACAGAGATCCGCCTGGCTCTGCCTTCCAAGTGCTGGGATTAAAGGTGTGCGCCACCACCGCCCAGCTGCTAATATTTATGTTGTCACATACTCACTAATTTTATTTTTCAGATTTATCCTTAATAAGAGGGATTATTTTGAAAATACAATTTTAGGTAGAGTTGAGGGAAACACTAACCTGTTTTGAAGAGGAAGTAAATATAGATATCTTTTAATTTACCCTGGAGTTATATACTGATAAACCCATGGTGACCTGGAATATTATAATACAGACACACATTTAGGGCCTACAAAGCAGCACAGCAGATTGAGACTCTTGTATGAAGACTTTATGGCCTGAATTCAATTCCTTGATCCTACAGGTAGCAGGAGGGAACTGACTCCTGTGAGAACCAACTCCTGAGAGTTGTCTGCCACACCCATGCTGTGGCATGCACACATGGCACCTGTACACATACACACACACACACACACACACACACACACACACACACACACACACAAATTAAAATTAAGAAATGCATTTAACCTACCGATTTTCTAAGCTCTGAGGCACAGCATAGTAATACATTATGCTACATGTTCAGCTCTTACCCATGATCCAATGGGTTCTGGAGCCTTGACATCATGAACGAATATTAGGAAAAGATAAAAATTCAAAGTACAGCTTGACTGAGTGGGTATCACTTTCACTCTATCACCAAGTTGAAAAAACTTGAAGTCAAACCACAAGTTAGGGACAGTCTGTAAATCTGCCCTGTCCTTAGAAATGTTTAAATACTTTCCAGATATGTAACTTGCATGTTAAGCCACAGACGCCTTGGGTCTTGTCCTCTGGCTGGTTTTATGTCATCTTGACATAGGCTAGAGTCATTTTGGAAGAGTGAATCTCAACTGAGAAAATGCCCCTACCAGACTGCCTATGGGCGACCCTGTGATACAGTTTCTTGATTGATGATTGATGTGGCTGGCACTACTGTGTTCCTGCTAGTGCCAGCCCTAGCCTGGTGGTCCTGGGTACTAGAAGGGAGTAGGCAGAACAAGCCAGGAAGAGCAAGCTAGTAAGCAGCATTCTTCCATGGCTTCTGAATCAGTTCCTGTCTCCAGATTCCTACCCTGTTTGAGTTCCTGTCCTGACTTCTCTCAGTGATAGACTGTGCTGTGGAACTGTAAACTGAAATTAACCCTCTCCTTCCCAAGCTGCTTTTGGTCACAGTGTTTTTTTTCCCCAGCAATAGAAACCCTAACTAAGTAAGACACTGATTTTCATGTTTCCCATTGACTCAGGAACTATTCTGAATTATAATGGTTTCTTTGACTGAAAACTTGCAAGATGCATAGTCTTCCAAAGACTCTTAAATTTTACTTGAGATTGTGTTCATTTGCGAAATTTGTATAGTGAAGAGTTTAACTTCTAGAGTCAAAAGGAACCTGGGACTGGTTTGGAGCATAAACTCTTTATTTTTCTCTATGGTGCATGTTTACTGAACTCCAAAGTTAATTATATGCTGAAAGAGGAACAGACACAGACTTCAGACTCAGAATTATCTATAGTGGAAGTGAACCTTAACAAACATGTCTGGTCTAGTTTCCTGGCAATTTAAGTGAAGACTCATACTTTGGCAGGATGGACAGTTTTCTAGGAATGCTAGGCAGCCTTAAGGCTAACACTTCTGATTCACGTGAGTAGGGTGGGTAGAGATGGGTTTGCCATTCTTAGAGGAGTGGTTTTCAATATTATTTTACGTATTCATTTGGTTGCTTTATATCTATCAATTCACTATAGAACTGATTTAATTAGTATTGTTTGCACATATTGAGAGTTAAATATATATAACTAGGAAGTATTATCTGACTTGAGCTGGTTGAAAGTTCAGTGTCTCCACTCACTCTCTTCTCAACATTTTCTGTTTTGCCATACTCATTTTTATTCACATTTTTTGGCCTTAAGACAATGAGAAACCTATGCATGTGGTGGATGATGAGGACTTGGTGGACCAACATCTCATCAGCGAGCTGAGGAAAGAGTACGGAATGACCTACAATGACTTCTTCATGGTGCTGACAGATGTGGATCTGAGAGTTAAGGTATGGGCTCTTGCTGTGGGTGATGTGGTGCAATTCCTTGGAATATAAACTATGGTTCCCTATGGTCAATGAGTTCACTAGATGTATAATTCAGCACAAACTACACCATGGTAGTAAGGTTTTGAAATGGTCCTAGTATTTCAGTTGTCTTACAAATTTTTATTCAGAAATGATCTCTTAGAAAAAGATTGGGTTGAGATGAACTTAGCCCAGTTATGTGACTCAGACCAAATCCTTCCATCACACAATGCTGTGAACTTACCAGACACTAGTTAAATGACTGTATTGATCTAAGCCCTGGGAATAAAAGAGAAGGAGGAATGCCTTCCTTCAAAAAAACCTGCACTTACCACAGATCTCATTATGGAAAGTCCTGACTTAAGATAAAAAAGACTGCAAGGATTTTCCATCGACTTTCTTTCTGTAGGGACAAAGTTTCTAACCCATCGAAAACTGAGTTATGCAGTCATAATAATAACAACAAAATAGCTAGCTTTTATCGCCACTTTTCTTGCACCAAGCACCTTGCTCAAACCTATGCAATCCTTGTCTTAAAGATATAAATTAAATACCAGTGTCTCGTTTCACAGAGAGAAAAAACATAGTCCCAGAATGGGTAAGTGCCTTGTCCGAGTTGATCCGGCTAGAATTAGATTTCATCCCTACAGAGGCTAGCCACAGATCTCGTTGTCTTCGTCATTCCAGGACGCTGATATTATAAGAAGATGTTGGGGGAGGGGTGCTGCCTGCACCATCAGAACAACTGGCTTGACCTGCAGTATTATTGTGGTCCTGCGGAGAGATCACTCTATTAACGTGTTCCACACATGTGTTGCCTTATCTCTCACAGGAAAATTATCTCTAAAATGAAACCCCATTGAGGCCAAGTTGTAAGCCACACTCAGATGGCCCCTCATATTGGTTCTGCTGAGCAGGGCCCATATCCACATCAGGTGACTTTTGAAAGTATGGGTAGCTGGGATCCAAGGAAATGAACTTCATTGTCTGTAAATAGAACAGGATTTGATGGGAAAGTCAAGTTAAAAACTCTAGGATGCTGTGTCATTAGTTTCTCTATGTTAGTGTACTTACTGTTCCTCACTTCTTTGGTTGTGTCATAAACAGGAACCAGATTAGTGCTGGGCATATGAGAGTGAATGTAGAGTTTGCGTGGCAGGGAAGATATGGATCGTTTTTAGTAAAAGAAGACAAAAATAATTCGTTATAAATACACCAATTGCTCCCTGGAGTCCTGATTTTAAGCAATTGGCAGAGAGTACTATTACAAAAGAGCATTTATAAACCATCAAACCCTCTAGGCTCCAAATCAAAACGTTTCCCCAGACCTCGCTAGATGGTATAAATGATATGTACCCTATGCTTTCTTAAACAGCAATACTATGAAGTGCCAATCACGATGAAGTCTGTGTTCGATCTGATCGATACTTTCCAATCCCGAATCAAAGATATGGAGAAGCAGAAGAAGGAGGGCATTTCCTGCAAGGAGGACAAGAAGCAGTCCCTGGAGAATTTCCTGTCCAGGTACATCATCTTTGCGTTCTCAGGAGAGGCTAGCGCCATTTTGTCTGGAATGAGCTCAGAACCAAAGAAACCTGGCACTTCGCATGTACTTATGGGAGAGTGCTCGTCTGTGTCTGAGCACCTTGTCTGCTGGGCTTAGTCGTGAGTGTCTGGAAATGGTTCTGGTTGCAAGGCTCCAACTATGAAGGTTGATTTGGTAATATTGGATGGGTCTCTTCTGCTCCTTTTTTTGGTACAGAGCAAATTCAAAACTTCCAAGAGGATTGTTTCATATAGTCAGTGAATCTAAGACGCTCTGAACATGATTTTTTTTCTTCATGAGCCTACTTCCACTTCCAAATGGGATTTGATATACTGTGTTTGATTTTCCACATCCTTACAACAAGACAATGAAAGCCTCACTAAAACCCTAAAAGTAGGACTCCTCTTGACCTAACTTCAGGATTCCCTGGAGAGTATTGTGTACTCACAGCCCTTTGACAGCAAGGGGTAGGATCATCCCCCAGAGAAGAGAGTAAGAAAAGCAAAATGACAATTTCTTCTTTGCTCCATGCCTTTCTCAATGTTGGGTGAAAATTTCATTAGGACTTTGAGGCCCTAAGAGAGATGAAATTGAAAAATACACCCGCAACAAATAAAATCACGGAGACCTCAATAAAAACACCACCCCAGCTGTACTTCCTGGCTGAGGGTTTCCCCGAAATGAAGTAAACATTTGCTGGAGGCTCAGTGTGAAATGTGTGTCACATGGGCTGAATCTTCACACATTGCCTCCTGTTAGTCAGGGTCTCAGGAATTCAAGGAATAGGAAGCGAATAACTTGAATTCCTGCAGACCCAGGAGACTTGGGGCCCTTAGGGCATAGTGTCTCATCTAAAGCAGGTATGATTTATCATTCATATGAAGAGTCAGTCTGCAACACATCCATTATGTTGCCTCTGTGCTTCTCAACTCATCTGCTTTAAAAACCTTTCCACTATAAAATGAAAATAATGGTGGGAAGGCCCCTCCTCCATCCGGAGTTGCTGTATACTCCTCCGTGTTGGTACCAAGAACTTCACCTGGTATACATTCAGATGTAAAATGTTGCCCACAGGTTCTTGTGTTTGAATATTTTCAAATGCTCCCCCCCCACACACACAATTGTGTTCAGTTAGATTTCAACTTGTGCTGTACTTCCTAACTATTCAATTACACAACTCATTTGTAGTTGCAGGTTTGTCATTAGACCAAATTCTTTTAACATTCGCAAGATCACGTGTGTGTGTGTGTGTGTGTGTGTGTGTGTGTGTGCGCGTGTGTGTGTGTGTGTGTACATAATCACTCACAGGTCTTGTGCATGGTGTCATAATCTCTATAAGTCAGTGTTACAACTGCTCTGTTGTGTCCAGAAAACACTTTCCTTGAAGTTAACCACCTCCTCTGAACTTAAAATCTCCCTGCACCCTCTCTCGTGGTAGACAGAAAATCCCACTAACTAGCTGAAGAGAGGCTGACACTTCGTGGCTGCTTGGAGAGTGAGAGTCAGTGTTTTTTAATGGTGACCCTTGGTGAGTCGACCACACTCCTAAAAGTAGTTGGACAATGAAAATTGCACTGAATGGCTTTTAAAAAGAAGAAGAAAAAAACCTGGAAGTTGAGTGGGTAGGAAGTTTATGAGTGGGAGGATAAATCTGGGAGAGCTGGAGGGTAGAGAGGGGAGAAAATATGATCAAAATATACTATATGAAATACTCAGAGAATTAATAAAATTTCTTAAAATTTTAAACAGAATAATGTATTACTCGATGGCAGGAATAAAATAGCCCTGTGTTGGTATTCTGCCCCCCCCCCTTTGATCGTGAGATATTGGGCTGATTTTTTAACTGCCTCGGGATTCAGCTTTCTAATTTGCAAAATGATAATAAGTGTTCTTGTTCTTAAAATCACTGTGAAAAGGTAAGTGAATACTAAAGGTAGCAAGGGGCTAGAACCTAGCACCAAGCAAGTAATCAACAAATGCTAGCTATTACAGTATTCCCACATGTTGTTCAGGCCCTGTACCACACAGAGTCAACGAGAGGAACTCCGTAGACCATTCAGAATTGAAACCTAGGCAAAGAGAAAAAGGAAAAAGAAAAAAACCCTGAAATTGGGGGGAATAAAAGTTCTATGACTAAGCCAGTCCCTAAATGGGAATTTTCCTTGAATTTGCTGACTTGTTGGTGAGATGGCACAGCGTGGTTTCAACTGACCAGACCCTGAAACTAGTCTGGTCTTTAGCACTGTATTTTACGCTATAATTACCCTTCCCTGAGACAGAAGCCCCAAAGAGTGGGCAAATGCACACTACTTTGGAATGCCAGTTAAAAGAAGCAAACACATGCAGACCTTGTAGAGTTTCACTGACTGAGAAGCTGAAGTGACAGAAGAACAATTTGCCCCCAAATGGGGACCTAAGCAGGGTCACAACTCTTGTCACAGACAGGCCTTGGACGTTATTTCCTTTAGTGCCTTGCCTGGGGCCCTGGTGCCCTGTGCGCCAAGTCCGGTCATTCCTGATGGGAAGCAACCTTCTCTGGGTTGTGTCTGAGACAGGGCGTCTCATCCCTCTCCCATCAAAACCTCATTCAGTGGCACATACAGGTAAACAAGTCAAAACAGACCTCACTAAAATAGCTCAATGGCTCCATGGAGGCCAGAGAGGCTGGCCTGGTTAGATCCTGGCTGGGGGCCAGCTCTGGTCTGGCGCTCCTCCTAAGGAAGCAGGGAAATCCAGAGACCAACCGTGCTCAAGACACAGCCGCCGCCGCCGCCACTGTTCCCTTTCCCAGGGACCTCTGGACGGTCTCATATGCTCCTTTCCCTCTGTCTGTGCCAAAATATTCATCTCCTTATCCTCAGTGGAGACTTGTTTTTCTTTCCCTTTGAAGAAAAACAAGCAGAGGAAGCGAATGTAATGTCGCAGCAAGCAATTCTTGGCAAGGCTTGGGAGACAGGCATCCATTCAGAGCTTGTATTTCATTAGACTATTATTTCCCCTCATTCACCAAAACCACTGTTCCCTCCAAGAGGCCATTCTTTTTGGGGTCGAAAACTCTCTGAAGCTACATAGGGCATAGGGATTGTTAATACCTGCTGGTTGCCTGCACCTGAGGCAAAAAGCAACACCCCCAAGCCTTTCCAGTTTGAGACAACGCCATTCAACTTTTCCTTGGAAGTATACTTCACACCACACTGGGGACCCCGAGAGCATGACTAAAGCATCGTCATCCTCAAGCCTATACTTTGGTACCATCTTAGATTTACTAGTTGAGCAAATCACTCCCTTCTTAATGTCCTTCTCATCATTCAGAAACCGGGGGGAAATAAAGCTTGCTTTCTTGAGCCTTAGTGAAGAACACTCAGTGTGTAGTGAAAGTGGGCTTTAAAATGACCCACTGACACAAGGATCAGATGGATTGGCATGTGGCACAGTGATGGATGATGTCCAAGGTATACGAATGACAGGCTTTTAAACTGATGGATGATGTCTAAGGTATGTGAATGACAGGCTTTTAAGCTGGGAGCTGCAAATGAAGACACAATTTCCCAGATCCATGCCATCATATGGATAACATACTGACGGGTTTTGGAATTTAATTTTGTAATACCCCTTTGAAACAGACACTGATATTTTCGATTCCAGAAATAAGGGAAAAGTGAGGCTTAGTTCAATTGCGTGACATGCGCAAAGATACCCAAAAGGTAGTGATGATAAACTTGAATTCAAGTTACCACATATTAGTGCACCATGACAGCCGTACTAACAGTAGAAGCTGGGCTTGCCAAAACCCCATGGCTTTCCACTTCCTAGGGGCAGTTGCATTGGCTTTTATTAATGATAATGAGATAGAGATCAGAACTTACATTTACCTCTAGAGTAACAACTGGCCACTAAGGAGAGGACACAGGCTTTTATTTTTCAGAAACCATCTTTAACTCTTTTAGTGACTTGCCCGTTCTCCTTCTTGCTGCCACGGTCACCCACTTAAAATTTAGCAGTCTTCTTCTAGCCTTTTCTTGTTTGTATTCTCATCTCCCAATGCCTGCTGAACTCCACAGGCACTCTGCTGGGACTCTAATTCTCTTCAGCACTCCTCTGTCATCTTGGTTTTGCTTGCCTCCCTCACAGTTTTGACTAGTCTTCCTTATAACTGAGAGCTTCACTTTACCCTAAGTGACCTCACGGTGACCATGACCCAACACATCATGCAGGCATTCTGTGGGAGGGTTCTACAGGCCAGGGATTTTTATTCTGGGAATGGAAAAACCCAACAGCCAATGTTGCTCTGCTTTCTTACACTGGCCTCTGTTGTCTGAAGCGGTCACAGCAGCCTTGTGCATCTTTTCCAGGTTCCGATGGAGGAGGCGGTTGCTGGTGATCTCTGCCCCTAATGATGAAGACTGGGCCTATTCACAACAGCTCTCTGCCCTCAGTGGTCAAGCATGCAATTTTGGTGAGTAGGAGGCACCTCCTTTCTGCTTTCCCATACCACTCTCGTTCTGGATGATTCTAAACTGAAACAGAGCCTTAGCTCATCCAAATATACCGCAATCCAGATGTAGATTCCCAGACACACATTCTATCTATTGAATGTGAAGTTGTTTTCAAAGCACTGTTCTAGTCAACTATAGGTCCCCTCACCTTCTTCCTTTCACATTCTATACTGAAAGTATCTACTGCTTTACTTTTAATTATCTTTTATTTCTTTTTAAACATGTCTCAAGATGATGATACAGGCACCATCGTTTATCTGATACTTGGGTACTGGCTACTAACACTGGGTGTTTCTCCATAAATTGACCTTGTTCTGAGAATTAATGAAACAGAACCTTATTTTTTTTTTTTAGAGACAGAATGTCACTATTAAATCCGCCTGCCATATCCTCCTCTGTGCTAGAATTATGGGTGTGTGTAATTGTGCCTGGTTCTGAACCTTATTAAGTCAAGTCAAAAAGAAAAAAAAAGTTTCTTTTCTCCTTGTTGCAAATCCCTCAATGTTTTGAAAAATAGCATGGCACCTTACTTACTAAAACATTAGGGTAACTGAAAACACTTGTATTGTTTTTAATCTGACCACAGACACATATGCACAGTACATAGAACTTATTACTAGGTTCAGTGTGAAATGGGATGATGGCGAGGTCAATAGTGCCATGTCACAGCTGACATCCATGAGCTGTGCAGCTGTGGAGAGAACACCCTAAGTCATTAGAGGTATGGAGGGTTGGTATGGTCATTGATTTAAAAGTTCGTCATTACAATATTACAAATCCAGATGGTTTTGATTCCTCCAGTGGGAAGAGTCATGTCTACAATCATGGTGCAGCTATAAAACTGTCCTTGATTTTTGAAGGAAGGGTCTTCATGTGATTTGTGAAACATTATCAGGACTGTGATATGACTCTGTGGTATGGCCCAGTGCCTCTAAATTATAAGCACTTTTCATTGTAAGATGTGAAGTAACTCAAAAGAAAGCAGAAAGCAAGCTCCAAATGGTAAGACAATTCAAGAACTTCTCACTTATCAGCCATTCATCCAGGCTAATAATTTGCAACTATTGACATAGAATATGTGATTGTGTCAATATTCTGAATTGTATTTTAAATGATTCGGAGTCATCAATGGTACTACTTGTGAAAGATGTTCTTAGGGTAACCAAGGATTCATCACAGTAAAAATATAAATCAAGACAAATCCCACTTTGGTGGCCCATATCTATAATCCCATCACCAGGAGGCTCAGACCAGGGGTTTGTGAGTTCCAGACCAGCCTGGGCTGTGGCGTGTCACCCAGGTCAAAAAATAATGATAGCAAATAAATTCATGGCTTGCTCCCTTTCTGTAGATGCCTTTTCAAGAGCTAAGAGGTGGGTTTTGTGTGTGTGTGTGTGTGTGTGTGTGTGTGTGTGTGTGTGTGTATGTTTGTTGTTGTTTTTTTATTCTGGCACAGAAAGCCTGTGCCACTCGAGTGCAAGCAAAATCTTTTGTTACTCACAGGAAATGTGTACAAATCATGCTTTCCAGGAGTCATTAAATTCATGATCATCCCTTCTGAAAATATGACTCACTGGTGTTTGGAATAGAATGCTTCACCTTTCCGGGAAAAGATAAAGGTGGAAAACTAAACAAAACTGTGGGAAACAGCATTTTGCCTTGATTTTGGCTCCTCCTTACAGGAGCCCTCCCACATAGAAGCTTTTCATTTTCTCCCCAGGGCAACATACTCCACTGATCTTATCGTTAGCTCCAAGCTATTACCCCTGCTAGACGCTTCATCCTGATGTTTTCTTTCTGAATCCCTTCGCATGCTTTTCATCTTCAAAAGAATTCCAACAAGCTATCAAGGCATGACCTTCCCTCCCTTGCTGAAACATTAGCTGAAGATGGGAAGCAAGCTGTGCTTGCCTGGAGTTCCCCTAGGCATGCTGTGTGTGAGTAAGAACCTGCCAGTCAAGTGAAGTACAGATCCTGTGGCTGACTCTTTAAACATCACGCACCTGGTTTGCGTGGCTTTTCTGAGGGCGAGTTATCCATCAAAGGTGTCAAAACTTCAGGCTGAAGTTGTTTTTTGTTTTTTCAGAATATCAGTCATTGTGCTGAGCTCACGTTAGGTATTTTACTACCAATAGTTTCGTATTTGGGTATTTTATAGAGAGTCATTTTAAGAGCAAATTCTTCTGTTTCGGCCCACCCTCCTCACACATAAAACCACCTGATTCTTGCTCATCTTAAAAGCTGTAACTGGTCTTTTCAGTTTTAAAAGCGTTTCCTATCTTTTGGAAACATCGAAAACAGATTATTCTACTTGGCTTTTTATGTTCTGTATTCTTTTCCAATTGTAATTGACTTGAAAACTCACCAGTTGTCAGGTTGTGGGAAGTAAAAACTGTTTTCAGATCTTCTCCTCTAATTTTGTGGCTTTCTTCTCCTGGGTCAGGTCTGCGTCACATAACCATTCTGAAACTTTTGGGCGTTGGAGAGGAAGTTGGAGGCGTTTTAGAACTGTTCCCAATTAATGGTAATGTTTCATTATCTTAAAACATTATGAATTAGCATTAAGTTTAATTAAATCATGTTAAGCTATATGCAAGCAGGAGGTATACCACAAAGAACAGTGTGTGTGCACAAACATGCTTGTGTGCCCATGATGTGTCTGTGTCAGGGGTGGGACTAAGGACTAATCTTGGTTTTGGTACAAAATTATTCAAACTAACAGTAAAAAAATATCTATTTTTATAATCAAAATCATGCTTTTTGTCTATAACGGGTTTAAAGTTTTCAAAGTGTTTTATGTTATGTCATTTAATCTCATGATTGTTTTATGAGGTTGTATCAACTTGAGATAAGGAAATACAATAAAAGGCTCAAAGAAGCTAAAGAAAATGACTACAGACTGAAGGTTTCAGAAGGCGTAGCCACTCCTTCCTCCTACTGAAATAAATGTCAGTGTATGAAATAGTTGGCAGAGTGCCAGAGTAGACCCTCGAGAAAGCCTCAGTTCCCCTCTACTCTTTTTTTCTTTTCACACATACTACTAGTTTAGTTTCAGTCATCGGTTTTCAATACAATTGGTATTTTTCACCATGGACAACAAAACAAGCTTTCTGCTGTTTCTTGAAAGGAAAATGGGAATGCCAAGAAGCAAGCTAATTGGAAACACGTCTGTATATAGAAACATCATTGTTTGTCAGTGACAGATTGTAAAGACGATGTTGCAGGGTTAAATTAAGGAATGGGTTCTATATTTTGCAACATTCTCAAAAGAGATGCCCTGTGTTCCATAGTTTGATACTAACAACCTTGTACAACATGGCATGTAATTTCTAGTTGGATGCTCCCAGCAGACAACTGGATTTTGAGCTAAAGAGAGCAGGTTCGTGGGTCTTCTGCTCTCACAGTGATTTCCTCTGGCTTGTTATGTCTATGAATTCTTGACTCTTTAACCCACTAACAACCATTCCAATGCTTTTCCAGGGAGCTCCACTGTTGAGCGGGAAGACGTGCCAGCCCACTTGGTGAAAGACATTCGCAACTATTTCCAAGTGAGCCCAGAGTACTTCTCCATGCTTCTAGTTGGAAAAGATGGGAATGTTAAGTCTTGGTATCCTTCTCCTATGTGGTCAATGGTCATCGTGTATGACTTAATTGATTCCATGCAACTTCGGAGACAAGAAATGGCCATTCAGCAGTCACTGGGGATGCGCTGCCCAGAAGATGAGTATGCAGGATATGGTTACCACAGTTACCACCAAGGATACCAGGATGGCTACCAGGATGACTACCGTCATCATGAAAGTTACCACCATGGATACCCTTACTGAACAGAAATATGTAACCCTATTCTCATCCAGTTTCCCCCTCATCTGCTAACGCTGTGTGTGGTCAGCTACATAAGGGAAGTCGTCCATACTCCACATTCTCTGCCCTTTTCTTTCAGTGTGCTTTCAAGATTAAAGAAACAGTAAACTTTCCCCTACTCATGAGTTGTTGTTAAGACATTTAAAAGAATTCTCTAACTTGAGAGAGGGAAATCTGGTGCTAAATAATTGTACTGAAAAAAAAATAGGTACTATTTCTTTCTTTTCTTATATCAAATAGCTATTATTTGATACACAAATTTTTATAAAGTGTTTATACAATCTTCATCATTTTTATATCAATTCGTAAGTAAAAACTATGTTAAAAAATAAAGATCACAGTATAGATGTTTACAGAAAACATCTGCACAGACACAGAAGACAGCAGGTGGCTTTTTTTTTCTTTTGAGACAGGATCTCTCTGTGCAGCTCTGACTGATCTAGAATTCACCATGTAGATCAGGCTGGCCTCAAACTTACAAGGCCCACTTGCCTCTGCCTTCCAAATGTTGGGATTAAAGACATGAGTCACCATGTCTGACTACAGATGGCTTCTTAACACTTGAAATGTCAGCCTAAAAATATTTACAATAGTTCTTTGCCATATGAAGTTATTTTATGAAACCTGGTAACACTAGAGTAGTGATATTGGCCATCAACTGTAAACCAATGTTTGTTATAAAAAGGCAATTTGTAAATTCCTGTCTAACTCTGTGACATTTATGATCTTTTCAGCTTTGGGGGTAAAATACTAAATGCAAAGGTTCTGTATTGATGTTGATTCTCTGAGCGTGACTGCAGCCTTTCTTGGCTCTGGTGGCCTTAGTCTAGAGGACAAAGGTGCCAGATGGCCATCAGAGTCACCTCTCAAATTTGCTGAAAGGAGTGAGTAAAATGAAAGATTTATTTAGAAAAAGTGAGAAAGATTCCCGAGAGTGGGAGGGGGTCCCAAAAGACAGAAAACTGCTTTGGCTTTACGGAATACTGTTAATGGCAACTCTGAAAATTCACTTTAAGAAATAAAGTTTATTATTAAAAAAAAATATTGAGCTGTGTGTAGGAGCTTTGTAAAGGTCTTGGGGGAGAAACTAGGCAAAACCTGAGCATATTGTGGCTGGACCAATGGAAGCTCATATGCTCTGTTGACCTGGGACATGATCAGGCACTGTTTGCCCAATCAGAGGAGCGTCATGAGTTTCAGCCCCCTCTAATCATTCTATTTCTAATCATTCTATTCCAGCCTTTGCTTTGTTTGCCAGCCATCCGCCTTGGCTGGGTCTACCAGCTGTTAGTCAAGCCAGGCTCATTTTGTTCCCAGGTTTTGTGACCAACCTGTGGTTTACCATGAATCCGTTCACTGCCTATGGGAGCTAACTCCTCCACAACTATAAAATGTGCTGGAGTTTTTCTTGGTACTTCATACATAGCTCTTTTGGCTTGCTTTTTGCCATGGACTGTCTTCAGAAAGACCAAAGAGAAGAAGGGTGAGCATGGTGCTAGACAAGTCAGGAATGAGTGGAAGACTCGGCCTATACAAGTAATGATTTGACATTGTCATTCATTAACATAGGACCTTGAAAGTTAGACTCCACTTAGTATAAATGATTCAAACAGACCAGGCAGTGGTGGCGCACGCCTTTAATCCTAGCACTCGGGAGGCAGAGGCAGGCAGATCTCTGTGAGTTTGAGGCCAGCCTGGGCTACAGAGTGAGTTCCAGAAAAGGCTCCAAAGCTACACAGAGAAACCCTGTCTCAAACAAAAAAAAAAACAAAAAAACCCAAAAAAACAAAAAAAAAACAAAACAAAAAAACAAAAAAAACAAAAAACAAAAAACAAAAAACAAAAAACAAACAAACAAAAAGATTCAAATAATTTGCGCCATTTTCTGTATACTCTGCTAGAATACAAAACTGGAAAAGACTTTTCTCCTTACACATAAACTCAGACAAGTAGAGAACAGTTACGGAGACAGCTAATTGTAACAGTAGGTACAGCAATGGGAAGAAAGGAGAGGAGGCAGCAGCAAGTGAGAAATGAGGAGGAACTGCAGTTCGCTGGTCATCTGGATGAGTAAACTCTTTTTCCTTCAAGTTCCCTGTGATCTTGCAGGGGTCTTCCTTCCATTGACTCCATCATCACCGTGGTCAATGATCAGTGGATTTTGGATCCTCACAGCTGCCCTGGGAATGTCATAACTTTCTCAGCTTTAAGAAATTTTTTGGGGTATCCATGAAAGATGGTGGATCTAGTACTAATTCATTCATAAACACTCCTTCTTTCCTGCTGAATGAAATGCAAATGGGCAGTGAGTTCATTAAAGAACGTTTCATCAAGGGAACAGTCTTAGTCCTACTTTTTTGAGAAATGTGTGCCTGTAAACCATCCACAACTTGTGGAAGTCGGGCAGCTGGAAAGATAATTAACCTACTTGTAGTCTATTGTCCATGGCATAAAGAGCCTCTGTGGCTGAGGCCAAAGACAAGAGATATAGCTATATGCCTACATTTTTTTAATCCGGCTTAAAGAGAAAGGAGGAGGGGAGATATGGAGATAATGGTTTAAAGTTAGAGCATCAAATCCCTGTATCCTCATTGGGGCATCAGAGCCCTGTACCATCACTGGGGCATCAGAACCCTGTATCCTCATTGGGGCATCAAAGCCCTGTACCATCACTGGGGCGTCAAAGCCCTGTGTCATCATTGGAGTATCAGCACCCTGTATCTCTGGGAACACCAGAGCACTTAGTTTTTGACTCTGGGCCAGGATAAAGACAGTAGAATTTACTATGTGCTGTTTACAGTCTCAAACTACCGGGTTTGGGTGGTTTCCAACTGGCATAACATTACGCCTAGCCAACGAGATGGCCAAGAAAGTCTTTAAAATTCTACATTGGAGCTGGCAACATGGATTAGCAGGTAAGAGTGCTACCTGTTGCCAAGCTGGATGATCTGACTTTGACTCTCAGGACCCACATTGTAGGAGAGAACTGGCTCCTACAAGTTGTTCTCTGACCTATCTACCCCCCTCTACTCAGCAATTGTAACAAAAAATTAAAAACAAAAGAAAACATTCTACTTAAAAATTCTGCTTTGAGCTTTTTTAAAGTCAAGATACAGAGATCTTGGTGGTTCAAACTGAAGACAGTGAAGAGTACAGTATGCACCGTATAAGGCCCCTAGAAGGCTTATGCACGTAATGTCCCTGGAATCTTCAATGAGTGCATTCTCCTGTCTTGCTGTACTCTGTCCTTTGACCTTAAATGAAAGTCTTACATGAGTATGTTCTATGAAGTCTGGGGAGCACCTTCAAATGATTGAACTTGAAGGACTTGAAATACGACGGCTCATTGGCTGTGCACTTGGCCAGGATATCTGAGGTCGTGGGTTTCTTTAACCCCTAGCACCATAAACAAACAAAAATAATAGATGAATTGGGAAATCTTTGCATGGTAGAATAGTTTTACATATAAAACATACAAAGTATTAAGCTTAAATTTTAAATATACTTTGTATACTGTATTAAAAGCACACACATAACAGCTATTAAAAGCTATAAAATGTAAGTCTAAATGGAATGAAAATTCTAGTGGTCATCTTTACAGCTGCAAATAGAGCTGAGCTGTTCAGAGGCATTTCATTCCACCTGACTGACTTTTTATTGAAGCAGGGGGCTTACTCCGAACTAGGTGAGCAAAGTAAAACCCAAGTGAAATGCCGCCTCACAAATAGTAGATGGTGTTACTCCTATCTTTGTGGAACTGATCCTTAAAGCAGGAGTTTCAGCCAATACAGAGGAAAAGTAAACATCCATGGTGCCTTCGATGTAAAGTTCTACAGCCTCTACAGGTCTTTCCTAGAGAGTTTCTCTTCCTCTTTGAGGCAGCTCAAAGACCATCAGACAGTAGTCAAGCAAAGAGGCACAAAGTGAGGGATGTTCTTCCTACATGACTTTATGACCAATAACATATGTAAATTGTTATGTGAAGTTCTGTTCACAGGTGTGTACCCAGAACACACAAGGGAACTGTTAAAAAAGACATCTGAGCAGTAGGCTAAGTAGCCTACCTTCAGGGAAAAGGCATGTTTATTTATATACACACAAACACACACATTTGCACATTTTTTAAAAATTTTATTGGCATGGGTGTCGGGTCTCCTGGAACTGGAGTTACAGACAGTTGTGAACTGCCATGTGGGTGCTGAGAATCAAACCCAGGTCCTCTGGAAGAGCTGTCAGTGCTCTTAACCACGGAGCTATCTCCCCAATCCCCTGCACTTATTGCCTATTTTCTTATTGCTTATTTTCATTTTTTAATTGTCATAAACAACATTGGGTTTCATTATATATTTTTAAACAAAATGGCTAATGTTCCTCACTACTCTTTCCCAACCCCCCGAGGGCCTCCCTTTATACCCTTCTACCTACCCACCCCATCACTTCCTTCCTTTCCTCTTTCTTATTTCATGTATACTATAGTGTCTTGCCATGTTTCCTCCACATTTCATTTCCCCCTCCTTTCTAGTTTCATACACTATACTCATCCTCACTCCCTCATATGTACAGCTTAATATAATACTTTCTAGCTTGCTTCATTTTCCTGCAAATCTCATTTAATTTTTCTTTAGAGTTGAATAAAATCCCATTGTGTGTCATTTAGGAAGCAATAAGCATGGGTGTTTAGGTATCTCCATAATAGGGTAAGAGTCCTTCACTATGGCACAAATGGATCCTGTGATAGTTTAATTTAAAAATTTGGAAAGCCTTCATATTTGTTTTCATAGTGGTTATACTGGGCTATGTATGAGGCACAGAGGTCTTTGTACTCACAGAAAAACACCAGGGGAACCTGGAATGTTAAACATACAGGGTTGTTCCTTTGAAGGAAGGAATGTATAATCCAGTAGTTTTCAACCTGTGGGTCGTTACCCCCTCAGGGGGTCACATATCAGATATCCTACACATCAGATACTTGCATTATGATTCATAACAGTAGCAAAATTACAGTTAGGAAGTAGCAATGAAATAACTTAATGGTTGGGGGTCACCACAACATGAGGAACTTTATAAAGTGGTTATAGCATCAAGAAAGTTAAGAACCAGTGGTATGACCTGTTATCCACCCAGAAGGCTGAGGGCAGATATATTTAATAGCCTGGTGTCCTTTGTGCTATCTGTGTGACTAGGGACTTTTCCAGCATGGCATCTTCCCTTGGACCTTCATCTTGAACTTGTTTTTCTCAGTCAATCTATAGGAGCTATCTTTGTGAACTTTGCAAACTGTTGCTATGTAATCACGTCCGATCTGTATTTAGTTTCCTTTGTCCCTCAAAGAGAGTTACATATGCTTTATTATGCATGTAGGATTGAGTTAATTATCACCAGAATAAGTTTTCACCAAATAGTGCTGTGCTTAAATATGCCTAAAATATGCTACTCAGGGTCAGACTCCAGAAGTTTGAACCAACACTGGCTACATAGCCATGGTGAACTGAATTGTCTTCTTGCCTCCTTTTCCATACTGCATTTGAAGTCCTAGATAGAGCAATGAGACAAGAGAAGGAAATAGAAGGGAGATGGACAGATAGGAAAGGAAGAAGTCAAAGTATCCCTATTTTCAGGAGACATGAACCTATACATGGGAAAAGACAAAGGCCCCATCAGGAAACAGTTAAGGCTAACAAACACTCTCTGCAAAGAGGCAGGTTACAAAATTAACATATCAAATCAGTAGCCCTCCTAAACGCCAAAGACAAACAGATGAGAAAGAAATCAGGAAACAATCCCATTGACAACAGCCCCTTTCCTCAATTAAATATCATGGAATAAACTCTAACAAAGAGAATGCAAGACTTGTACAATGAAAACTTTAAAGGACTCACGAAAGAAGCCAAGTAAGACCCCAAGACTGACCTCCTCTTCCCTACAGTGATGGTTGGAATGAGAATTTCCAACAGGCTTGGGTATTTGAACACATAGTGTCCAGTTGGTGGCACTGTTTGGGGAGGTTTTGGTAGTGTAGCCTTGCTGGAGGATATATATCACTGGGGATGGGCTTGAAATTATATTCTTCACCCTTCTTTCAGTTTTTTCTGTCTGCTTCACACTTGTAGTTGAAGATGTAAGCTTTCAGTTTTATGCAGCTGCCACCATGCTTGCTACTGTATTCCCCTTCAGGATGGACTAGCAGACAGGTTTTTCTTTGGGCCGCTAGCTCACAAAAAAAAATGACATGGAGACTTATTTTTACGAAAGTTTGGCCTATAGCTTTGGCTTGTCACACCAGCTCTTACAACTTAAATTAACCCATTTATATTCAGCTACGTGTTGCCATGCAACTTGTGGCTTTTACCTCTCTTCCTGCGTGTCTTGCTCCCTCTGTGTCCAGCTGGCGACTCCTCTTTTTCTTCCCTGAGACCTCTCTGTCCCCAGAAGTCCTGCCTAACCTCTTCCTGCCTAGCTATTGGCCATTCAGCCCTTTATTAAGCCAATCACAATGGCATATCTTTGCACAGTGTAAAGGAATATTTTGCAACATGGACTCTCATCCATCTAGAACCATAAGATAAAATAAACTCTTCCTTCCATATATTGCCTTTGATCATGATATTCTATCACAGCAACAGAAAAGTAACTATTACACCTACCCACCCATCAGGGACAGTTTATGCTACTCGTATACTCTTGGATGTATGGCCTTCTACTGAAGTATGGTTGACCTACCTAGATAATATCCTTAAGTAAAACTAGCTCTCCCTCTCCTAGAAGCTATCAGTTGCTAATAGCTCCTTAGCTAAGGTTAGGATTTTGAGCACCCCCTCTTCATATTTGGATTCTTCTGATTTGAGCTTGGGCAGGTCCTTTGTATGCTCTTATAACTGCTGTGAGATCATACGCTCAACTTCTCTGTTGTGTCTGGAAAATGCTGTTTCCATGTAGTTATCCAACACTCTGGCTCTTGCAATGTTTCTGTCACCTCTTCTGCAATGATCCCTGACTCTAGGGAGGAAGGGGTTATGATATAGACATCTTACTTAAGACTGAACATTACATGGTCTCCTATTCTCTGCACCTTGACCAGTTGTGGGTCTGTTAATTGACATCTACTATAGAAAGAAGCTTCACTGATGAAGGTTGACTAATACACTAATCTATGGATATAATGATAAACTTAATACTATGGAAACTTACTAGAATGGTTGTAATATGTTTTCCCCTAAGGTCAATGATCTGTCTAGCCAGAGGTTCATGCCCTGACAACAATTATAGGTGTGGATGTTAACTTATTTGGCAGGTCTTAATTCCCATCAGAGGGTGCTGATTAATCCCATGCCATTCATGCCACTCTTACACCAGTCTGGTACTTCTTGCCAGACCCATCAAGTAGCATGCACAGCTGTTGGATAAAAACTTGGGGGGAGCTTCCAGGTCTGTATGAGCCTGATACTTTCATGCTTTGTGACTCAATTATATGGTGTCCTCAGCAATAGGGTCCTATTGTCAAGTTCTGTGGTGGGAGTCCAGGAGCAATGGAATAGCCTGTAATGTCTATAAGGCCTTTAGGACCTTGCTTTCTAAAAAAATCCAAAAGGTGTACATTTTCATGCTACTGAACTATTTGTTAGCCTGTGGTATAGGAACATCATTGTCTCATTATATGGTGATTACATTTGAAAAAATATGTGTATGTATATATTTTAGGATACTTCTATAGTTATAAATTTCCATATGACTTCTTTGAAAGGTTTTTCATGTTATTTACCCCTTCCTGAATTCCTTCCTATACCCTGCTTTCCCAACCCTGAATCCAGTCAATCCTTCCTCTACCATATTCCCATTTATCAATTTATTCAATATGCTGGCTTTTCTATGTATTGAATCATATTATCTACAAAATGAGATAATTTTACTTATTCCTTTCAATGGTGTGTGCTTTTTATTCTTTCCTCTTTACAATTTCTGTAAGATTTAGAGTCTTAAGTTTTCCAATATAATACTGCATTAAAAAGTAGACATCTGAATGTTATTTCTGATATGTGAGGAAATTCTTTCTGGTTTTCCCTACTTAATGTGATGTCAGATGTATGTGTGTGTACATATATGCGTATGTGTGCCTCCTTTATTATTCTGAGATATACTCCCTCTATACCTAATTTATTCCATATCTAAGTCTTATAATGATGAAATATTGTCTTATTTAAAACTGTGAAACTACTAGAAAGGGAAACACTTTGAAACTCTAATATAGGCATAGAGTTTTTTCTTTTTATAAGAGCAAAAAAGCACAAAAAAAAAACCAGAAATGAAATCAGAAGAAACCAAGCCAATCTCATACACATGTGATTATAACAAATATTGCACAGCAAAGGAGACAATTAAGAGAGTGAATGGGAAGAATATTTGCCAGCTAGTTATTCACTTATCCAAGAATTAGTATCCAGAATATATAAGAATCAACAACAACAATAACAAAACAACAAATAAACGAAACCCAAGCCTCAAACAACAACACTAAAAAGAAATAATCCAACTTAAAAATGGGGAAATAGATTATGGAAGATAGCTTAGTAGTTCTACTGCTTGCTATGAAATCAGCAAGCATGAGGGCAGGGATTTGAATTCCTAGAATCTAAGGCAAAGACAGAATCCTTGGAGCATGGTGACTAGTCATAGAAGGCATCTTGAGGAGCCCTGTGTTCAACGGAGATGCCCTGCCTCAATGAATAAGGTGGAAAGTGATCAGGATAGATACCTGGCATCAGCCTCAGGCCTCTATATACATGTGCACATATTTGCATGTATACCCCCCTACACTTGTGCATTCACACACATACAAGCATGCATAGAAACATGCACACTTCACATCACATACATATTAAAATTAAAATTGAGGAAGTGATCCGAACAAACATTTTTCAAAAGAAGGAATCTAGATGGCAGTAAATACATTAAATGCTGCTCAACACTCTTAGCCATGTGAGAAAGAGCTGTCAAACAATGAGACACCAGTTCACAGAAAGCAGAATGGCCATTATCAAAGGAAAACACAAACCGTACTAGTGAAGATGTAATGGAAAGGGAGAGTTTCACATTATAGGTACAAATGAAAATGAGGACAGCCATTATGGAGAACAGTAAGCAAGTTCTTGGAAAAACTAAAAATGGACCAGCTTCCCCACTTTTGGATATATGTACACAGAAATCAGGCACTGTTCTCTAGCACTCACTGTGGCAATATTAACAATAGCTGAAATATGAGACCAAACCAGCTGCCTATTTGCAGATGAATATTTGAAGGAATTCTGCATATATACATGATGAATATAATTTAGACATGGAAAGAAATAAAATCCTATCATTTGCAGTAGAGTCGATTGCTGTGGAACAATATTTTTACACTATGAATATGTATTAATCTCATTTGCTAGTAAAAAGCTGATTGGCTGGTAGCTGGGCAGGAAGAGATTGAGCGAGACCACCAGATTGGGAGAATTCTGGGAAGAGGAAGGGTGGATTTGGAGAGTCACTGGCAAACACAGAGAAGCAAGATGAGAATACTGTACTGAGAAAAGGTACCAAGCCGCTTGGTTAAACATAGATAAGAATTATGGGTTAATTTAAGTGTAAGAGCTAGTTAGTAATAAGGCTGAGCTATTGGCTGAGCATTTATATATCATATTCAGCCTCTGAGTTGGTTATTTGGGATTGGGCTGTCAGGACAGGAATCATCTGTTTATAGTTGATGGATCTGGAAGACATTGTATTGGGTAGAATAAGTGAGACATACACACAAAAAAATACATGTTCTTTCACATACAGAAGCTTAAAAAGTTGATCTGACAATAGAATAGTGATTAATAGATGTTTGTGGCAGTGGGGTGGGGGTGTTGATAGAGGGTGATTGGAAACTGGGTACTGAAACACAGTAAGATAGAAATAATTAACATCAATATTCTATACTACAATGGAGCAACTACATTTCATAATAACCTGTTCTTCGTTTTAAGAATAACCAGAAGAAACAATATTCCAAATATACAATAATGATAAAGAAATGGGAATGCTAGCATGAGGTGCAACCTTGGCCTCCTCTGGAACACAGTTTCTGTGTGCTGATTCTCAGGAAACACTTCCCAGAAATTTCACCTCAAACAATCTGGTTTCTTCTTCATCACAGATAATTCTTCAGTCCAAGATGATCAACATCAGTTGTCCCAGGAAAACCAAGGGTTCACTTTAGTGGTTCTGTCCCTTGTTATTCATGGTCGACTCCTCAGCTCCCGCTGACCAGACACCACAGATTCTTCATACAAAGGGCCCAGTAGAGTCTTTACTTCCCTCTGAAACTTCACAAGCCTGGCCTCCATTGTCTGCTCTGCTCTTAACACTTATCCTCCAAGCTCCTACAGAACAGCCCACTGAGCTCTCGGACACTCAATGACTTTTCTGGACCAACATTCCAAAGTCCTTCCACAAACCCCCTAAAACAACATGATTAGGTCTGTCATAGCAATACCCCATTATCCTGGTACCAATTTCTGTCTTAGTTAGGGTTTCTATTGCTGTGATAAAACATCATGACCAAAAACAAGTTGGAGAAGAAAGGGTTTATTTGGTTTACACTTCCACATTACTGTTCATCCCTGAAGGAAGTCAAGATAGGAACTCAAACAGGGCAGGAACCTGGAGGCTGATGCAGAGGCTGTGTGTGTGTATGGTGTGTGTGTGTGTGTGTGTGTGTGTGTGTGTGTGTGTGTGTGTGTGTGTGTGTGTGGTGTGTGTGTGTGTGTATGGTGTGTGTGCGTATGTGTGTGTGTGTGTGGTGTGGTGTGTATGTGTATGTGTGTGTGTGTGTGTGTGTGTGTGTGTGTGTCCGCTTACTGCTTACTCTCCATGCTTGTTGAGCCAATTTTTTTGTTTGTTTGGTTTGGTTTTTCAAGACAAAGTTTTTCTGTGTAACAGCCCTGGCTGTCCTGGAACTCACTCTGTAGCCTAGGCTGGCCTCAAACTCACAGATCTTTGCCTGCCTCTGTCATCCTAGTGCAGGGAATAAAGGCACCTGCCACCACTGCCCAGCTAGAACTTTTTTTTTTTTTAATAGAATCCAGAATCACTAGCCCAGGGACAGCACCATCCCCATAGGCTAGCCCCTCCTCACCAATCCCTAAGTCAGAAGATGGTCTACAAGTCTGCTTACAGACCAATCTTATGGAAACATTTTCTCACTTGAGGGTTCCTCCTCTTAGATGGCTATAGCTTGTATCAAGTAAACTAGCTAGCACAGTTCATATTTTAATGTAAAATTTATTGATCTTATAGCACTGTATTTTATTCTGTAAATGTGATTTGGCTTTTATATAAACATAACTGAGGCCAGGCCTGGTGCCGCACAGCTATCATTTCAGCACTTGGGAGGCTGAGGCAAGTAGACTGCTGTCTTGGTTAGGGTCTCTATTGCTATGACAGGACACCATTGACTACAGCAACTCTTATAAAGGAGACACATTTAATAGGGTGGCTTGCTTACAGTTCAGAGGTTTAGTCCATTATCATCATGGTGGGAAGGAAGGCAGCATGCAGGCAGACCTGGTGCTAGAGCTGACAGTCCTTACATCTTGATCCAAAGGCAACAGGAAGTGGTCTGAGACACTGGGCATGGCTTGAGCATATATGAGACCTCAAAGTCTGCCTCCACAGTGACACACTTCCTCCAACAAGGCTACAGTTACTCCAACAAAGCCATAGCTCCTAATAACGCCACTCCCTTTGGGAGCCAACTCTTACAAACCATCACAATGCTCTAAGTTTAAGTCTAGTATAGTCTACAGAGTGAATTCAAGGCTAGTGTAGGCTACATGAGGCACTATCTAGAAAAAAAAATAAGTTCATACTTCACATTGGATGCATTTTAATAAGAGTAAAAATTTATGCTGAGGTATTTATCAGATGTTCTCTTCATTAAAAGTGGAAATCTAATTTACTCAATTTCAAGAACTCTGATCTAGGCTTTAGAGAGGGAAAATCACCCTCTTAGCCACTGTATTTGGCCTTCTTTGCTTGGAATGTTAAGAGTTCATAGATAAAATTATCATAGGTAAAGGGGAAATGTACCAAGGAGGATCTGGGAGCATCCAGCCATTTGGCTTACGCAGAAAGGGACATTAGCAGTTACAAAGCTACCATATTTAGTTCACCCCACAAGCAACAAGGCTTCCACCCAGGGATTCAGAGGCAAATTTTTTTTTTTTTTTTTTTTTTTAAAGGCCTTGGCTGTGAGGCTGAGCAATTATGCCCTCACAGGGCCACTCTGTACAAAATTTTTGAAAACCTATGGAGCAAGAAGCAGCTGTGCAAGGACTTGGGATCTTGGTCTAAGTCACCTGCCCTTTTTTTTTTTTTTTTTTTTTTTTTTTGAGCTGAGGATTGAACCCAGGGCCTTGCGCTTGCTAGGCAAGCGCTCTACCACTGAGCTAAATCCCCAACCCCTCACCTGCCCTTTTATAGCCAGATCTACATTCTCACTTTCTTGATCACTGTTGAGAATTACCATTTGTTAGGAGCTTTACCCTACATGCATGATTAAGGGTCTTCCTACAATCTCATTGCTATTTAGTTCCTGGAGTCAGAACCATGTCTACTTTCTTTTCTGTGTGCCAATTGTTCTTTCAAGGTCCTACATTCTCCTGACTCCAACAGTACCTGGGGAATGGTTTCTGAACCTCTCTCTCACCTTTGCAATGTCCCTCTTAAACCAGTGATGCCCCTCAAGTGCTCCAGTGCATCTACCTGACATTTTAGTACCCCTCAGGAAGTGCTAAGTTAACACAAGTAAGCCTGATGGTGAGCAATGACTGTTTCCCAAAAAGGAAGAGTGCAGAAAAGTAACTGTAACTATGAAAAATCAAACTACCACACACTACTGATACTGACGCCTGCTATTATTATGTCCTGTAGGTGACACCTCCAGTGTCACTTGCTCAGTAAGATGATTTGTATGCTTTTGCTTCTAAAAGTGAGGTCCTGCTCTATCTTATTTTCCTTATCTTTAAAATCAGTCACCTTGGATATAATCTTCCCATTTCATGTAACTGGTGAGAAAGCCTATGATGACCATTCTTTAGACACCAAGGTCTAGTGAAAGACAATGTTTTAAGTTACTTGAGTTTTTGCTTTACTCCATTTTTTTAAATTTAAAAGCACTTCACATCTTACCTCACATGACAGATGACAGACACAAGATATATGCTTAGTAATTATTTTAATTAAAAAGTTTCTAGCAATTATTGCCAATTATATTATTCTGGGTAGACAGGTGGATTTGAATAATAGTAACTTCTTATATATATAAATACATGGGAGTTTGAAGGAATGTGCAAACTGCATGGTAGCTTATTATTCACATTTACAGTGTAGGGCTTTGTAAACATATAGGCTTGAAACTTGTTTCCATCAGCATCCAGCTGTAAGACCTGGGAAAAACCACTCTATTTTCTTACTTTTTAATTACCTGGCTGCATGCAAGCATATCTTGAGACATACCATGCACTTTGAAGTATGAACTACTGTTAGGAGGTGACTTACTGACTACTGGCCCTCCATTAGAGTAACACTACTCTGTTTCATTAAGAGTCATTATTGTTTTTACAAAAGGATTCTTATAAAGGATTCCTAAAGCCAGGGACTTGACTTTTAGGATAGGATATTATACAAAGATAGCTAACAGTTACAAGGTTTAATCAATAACTCAAAAGTAAAACAACTTAATTCTCAACAGAGTAATTCCACACTAGAAAGGAATGATGCCAAGATTTTGTAAATATACAGACTGAGGAAGATGGGGTAAGAAAAACAAGAACAAATCCACAATGGCTTAGGTGATTTAAAATGCAAGTGATAACTACAGTAATTTGGCAGCCAACATTCACATAAATAAAGCTAAAAAAAAATTACTAAGAATAAAATTTCCCACAAGTTCAAAAAAAATCAAAATTTGATATTTTATTTCAGAAGAATAGCTTAAAAAATATCACAAAGGATGTTATCCAAATTCTATGGCACAGCCAGATACTTAGGTCTTTCAGCCCAAACTTTTAGTCTTATTGCTTTAATAAAAGCAAAATGACTATTGCTAAGGCATCAAAATCTGAGGGACAACCTAGACAATATTTATAACAATAAGATGGGGGAGGGAGGGTGGGAGGGAGAGAGACAGAGAGAGACATGAGAGGAGACCGCAGCACACAGTAAGGTACAATGACTGGTATCCTAGTCTTGGGCACACTGTCTCCATTAGTGTATCTGCAGGGTCTAGTTAACATGATTTCTGGAAGCTGGAGGATGAGGAAAACAATCTGAAAATGTGACCCACTGACTCATCAAATAACCGGTTATTCACAGCCCTATGTTCATGTCTCAGAAATCTGCCACCCTGTGGCTGCTCTAAGTCTTGGATGGTTTATGCAGTGGTTAGATACATGTAAAGAGTATTATGTTTTCAAACATTATCAGTTTATCAGAAAAGACAATTATCACAAATGCTGAAAGTGTTCAAATATCGTTTGTGGAAGCTGTCAACCAACAGGTATGATTAGAAAGTGTCATCATCCGAGTCATCACTCTTGGGTTTGGTAAGTCTTTCCAGCTCCTCTCCATCCTAAAATGAAATGTAGGAAATGAATAAATAGTTGAATTAGAAATGTTTCATTTTCAATAATTACTAAAGGAACGTCTTACTAAATATAGAAATCAAAGGTAACTGTGAACATCATCTGGTCAAATTAAAGAGTTGGAATGCTACAGTTAGAAGCACATGAGATAATCAAAAAGTAAAGGGGGGGGAGCAGGAGAGACAGCTCAGTGCTTAAGAGCACTTATTGCTCTTGCAGAGGACCTGGGTTTGGTTCCCAGCACCCACACAGAAGGTCACAACTATCTGTGGCTAACAATCATCTGCAAATCCAGCTCCTGAGGGATCTGACATCCTCTTCTTAACTCTGAGAGCAAAAGGCACACAAAACACACATGCAACCAAAGCACGCATACACACACAATAATAAAAATCTAAGCAAAGCTTTAAAAGTGAAGTGCGTTCAACTCAGGCCAAGTGCACCACCTGCTGGCCTTGCAGGGAAGTGATTAAAGGATGGTGAATGACACAAAGAATTCTTAGTACCTAGTAAGATTTTATTTTCCTTAAAATTAGGGCAAACGTCATTATCAGCCCTCCAGAAAGAATAGTGAACTTCCCCAAGTGTACACTCTTGCTGACTCAGGGGTTTGGGACACATGGTCTATTTCTTTTTTAAATACAAAATCTGTTGTATCAAACCCCAGAGATATAACACCTGGAGGTTTTCTATCAACCTACTAAACGACAGATTTTTCTAAGAGTAAAATGGGCTCATGATGTGAAAAGTTCATCTTTGTGTTAATAAAAATTATAAATTCAGAATAACTACATGATTTACTTGAATATATTCTTGTATGACAAAGTTCTTGCTAAAAACCATCTCTTAGTGAAATAAACAAATAACTACAGGGAGGATTAAGGTACTGGCTTTCCCAGTTCACACGACTGATCAATGTGAAAGATTACTTTCTTTTCCCCAGCCACTGTGCAGTGGGAAAAGCAAGGAACCAGGAGTCAGACCACGCAGCTCCATTATCATTCTTTTACCTACTGTCTATAAACCGGTTAGCTCACTCTAACCATACATCTAGGGGAGACAAGATGAGACGAGGAACAAATACCCCTGCAGTCTGTGGTTCTATGTGATACAATTATACAGCTAACACACGAAGGCCTTGAGGCACTATGGTTTACACACCCTTGCCAGCTCCAGAAGTTCAGTGCATATGTATTAAGTCATACAGATCTAACACATTTTTCTGATAAACTGATGCTGATTCTCTTTCTTGAATATGTTTTAAATTTTAAGAATAAGAAGAAAGTGTACTAATACCAACTTACCCCACTGGAGCGCTCCCAAAGACTGCCACTTAGATCTCGGATCCTTTCTTGCCTAGGTGCACATTCTAGATTTTGAGGCTTGCTAGCATTATAAATAAATATGGAGAGAAGGACTGTTGGGGCTTCTAGGAAAAAATCCAGGGAGGGCCTGAAATCAAAGACCAGGACGGACACTGTTGTGATGATGACAGTTGTCACCTGGGCCATCAAGACATGGAACATGTTATCTAAGAATTTCAAGATAAAAGCCACTGAAAGGCCCTGGAAGGCAGTTACGAAAATAAGAGCTACTGAAAATGTATTGTGGCCATAAAAAAACCCACAGTTTTGAATCTGATCACGGTTACTGCTCTGAAGGACCAGGGTCATCCCATTAAAAACAATGCCAAAGAAGTAAAGCTTGCTATTCTGTATGAAGATGCTCTCGGTGTGCTGTGCCCCCTCCTTCAGGATCTTCTCATTATAGATATTGGCCATCGAAGAAATAAAACACTGAACTATAATCAGAATGTGGCCCAAGCCCAAACGGATGTGACTAAAAACTCTGGCTGTGGTGTTCCAGTTGACTTCAGTGAAAGTCCACTCCTTGGCTGTACAATTGTCTCTCTGGGAGCATTCTCTTCTAAAATGAAGGCAGGAATTGGACGGGGTGAAGAAGGCATCGTGATGAAATCCATGTCCTGCCAAGTCATGCTGTGACGTTTTAGTACTGGCAGTCAGGGCGACAATCGACAAAAACAGAATAAGCAGGGAAGCCCACTGTATCCAGTTCAGATGCCGCCTATCCAAAGAGGGAGGAAACATGGTTTTACCACATCCTTTTTTTTTTTTTTTCTTTTTTCCCCAGTCTGTCTTTCCCCCCTGTTAACTGTTCTATAGAAAATTCAGAAACTTGAATACTTGGTTTGGTAAACTATACCCAGTTGCTAGTATTCCCTACAATTCAAGTGCAGTGTAAACCTGACCTCTCTATTCGCTTTCCAAATGCCATAGGGACATGCTTAACTTCTCTTCCTATAGATTAGCTTTGGATGTGCAGGTGTAGCCCAGCCTCCTGTCTTCCATGGCTATCTTGGACCTCTGGCACAGTGATTTTTTATTGTGATAAACTGTAAATTCTGATAGAGAATCTTAGCTCAGTTTCCAAGAATCAGAAAAAGCAGTATGGATGAGCTTTAGTAATAGATATAAATTTCCCCAAGGGATACTAGACCTTTCTCAAAGGACTTCATAACACATGACATTTTTGAGGACATTAGCTCCTGAGTCAAAGGCCTAATAATAAGCCACCACACAGCAAAGTACTGGGTGATAAGGAAAAGAAATTACACTTAGGTAGTATTTTGCTTATAAAGTCCAACCAAGCTTTCCTTACTTGCTTTATCTGAGAGTAAAGTTGTAAAGCTATGTGCTGTTAATCTACTTGTCAATTTACTCAGTTCAAAGACATGTAATAAGCAGGCAACTTGGACTGATAAAGATTTGATGCCCCTCCTGAGGGAGCTTACGTCACAATCAGGAGAGGGCCATGGTGCTAAGTGATTGCAGAATGTGAGACACATGACCAGGCGGGTATACTGAGGAAGGGCACTTGCAGAGGCTAAGGCAGAGAAGTATCTATGCACAAGCAACAAAGAAGAAGCTGTAACTCTCTCTGGGGCTGGGGCAGTCTGCAGGGCCCCTGAGGAGAAATCCAAAACACTGAAGTCTAGAGATCAGGTGGTCAGGAGAAGACAGGAAAAACCAAGCAAAAGCAGAAGTGTAAACGTGAGAACCAGAAGTGGTAAGAATGTTATCACTAGAGCATACAGAGCACTTAGGACAGAGCAGGCAATGCCTGCTCTTAGGGAAAGAGTTGAGTGAGAGGTAAATGATTTCCCTGCTTATATATTTATGAAAAAATAAGAAAGAGATTTGTCTTACAGCTTTGTGTACCTTCCTCCTCCTAGACAGCTACAACTTTTAAGACCTATTCTAAATTCTCAGGACATCTGTGGAAAATGAGTCTGCCTGCAATTCTACAGCTTCACTCTCTCACACTGCTAAATGCCCACACTAGCTCAGGAAGCAGCACGTCTGTTTATCATGCCTTCTCATGTATAATCTTCACATCACTAGATTTAGATCTCAGTGATGGGGTTAGCAATAGCCCTATGACATGAGCAGCAAGAAAATTGCTGAAGGTGCAGGTGTATACATTAAGCAGTAGAAAGTAATGGCTGAAAAGAAAAAAATATAAACACAGAGAATATCTAATTTATAAAAATAATTTTGTAATGAATTACTGTCCATGACAAATGAGGAAATTTTATAGCTTTCAGAAGTTTTCAATACTAACAGCTACAGATTTTCTGCTAATATTGTGAAGAAAAGAATCTAAAGGAAAAGAATTTAAATAAAGTCAAAGTAGCCACTGCAAGTAATTATTGATTCAAAGCTAATGTTGTAGGGAAAATAAAAATGACTAAGAATTTGGCTAATCATGGGATATTTCCAGAAAAAGAGTATGATGTTTCATGAACTACTCAGCTGAGCATCTGGGCATAGATGACCTGACACCACATGGCCAGTTCACTGCTCAGTTGGTGCAACAGCAGCAGCTCCCTGAGCAGGCCTTGCAGGACAGTGGCTGAAGTTCAGAGTACAGCTGGATGGCTCAGAGCTTCTCCTCCCATGAAAATTATTTATGTTTTAGGTGTGTTTTTACAAAGTGGCCTCTTTGGTGTCTTATGTAGCTTAACCTTACATAAATTATAAATGATAAATTATAAAAAGACCACTGGTTTTGTTTAAAATCTTTCTTTTACTACATTTATTTGTGTGTCTGTGCACACATGCATGTGTGTGCATGTCCAAAAGCACATGTAAAGGTTAGGGTACAACTTGCAGAAATGGTTCTCTCCTTCCACCATGTGGGTCCTGAGGACTGAACTCAGTTCACCTCTTTACAGCTATCACTTTAACCCAGAAAGCCATTTGCCAACCCAAAGTTTTAAACTGTCCACTGTGTGAGGAACATGACAGAATTTCTTGCTCTGTTTGCCTTATCCTCTATGTCAGTGATTCTTAACCTTCCTAATGCTGTGACCCTTTAATACAGTTCCTCATGTTGTGATGACCCCCAACCATAAAATACTTGTTGCTACTTCATAACTGTAATTTTGCTACTCTTATGAATCGTAATACACAACTCCCCTGAAAGGGTCGTTCGACCTCGAGGGGGTCGCGACTCACAGGTTGAGAACTGCTGTTCTCTGAGCATCACCCAATGCCCCTTGTTTCTATGCTGTGCGTGACTTCCGGCCAGTCACTCAGCACTTGTCTGCTCTGATGGACTGTCGAGGTATCACAATGCTTGCACCAAAGTTACCCTTATTTTACTTAATAGCCCCAAAGTGCAAAGGAAGTATGTGATAGTAACAGTTTAACTTTCAAAGATGCTATAAAAGTGTTTCCTCTAAGTGAAAAAATTTCAGCTTAACAGGGAAAGGAAAACAAAATGTGCTAAGGTTGCCATGATCTCTTGAGAACGAAAAAATCTGTCCAGGAAGTTCAAGAAAAATGAAAACTGTCCTAATTTTACTGTTACATCTCACACTATAAAAGTTATGGTGATAAGTGTGGTTAAGTATTTAGTTCAAATGAAAAGAATTGTGTGTGTGTGTGTAGAAAAAAACCAGCAATATGCAGTGTTCAGCACTACTCAAGAATCCAGTATGGGTACTGACATATTCCTCATCTATAAGGGGAACTACTGTATTTCCAGTGAGCCAAGTTCTATATCCAGAGTCATAACTATGGATTTGAATAAGATTGATCATGTGCAGACTACATTATTCCTAAGCAACATAAAATAGAAATATTTTACACTGTATCAGACAGGATAAGTAATTTAAAACTATCTGTATAATATTTACATTATTTTAGGCAGCATAAGTAATCTAAAGCACTTGGGAAAATGTGGCAGGTTACATGGGACCACTACACCATTTAAGGGGCTTGAACATAATTTTTGGCATTCTAGAACCAATCCTATGGATTCTTAGGGATAACTATACATAATTTGCCATTATTAGCTTCCCTATTAAATGAGCAATTATGTTAAATTGTGTCAGGTAAGGGCAGTTCTATTGTGTTTCTTACTGGATTTGGTGTTCGTACACCAATGCAGAGAAGAAAACAATGAAAAGATTCACCTAAATGCTTTCTCAAGAAAATTACACAAATACATTTCCAAGGAGCACTGGGTGAGTTCCCAGGGATCCAGAATTATGTGAAATCGTAAAGATTTGTTTTGGAGAAAATGATTGTATTACTGAGTAATACCTTATTTTTCTGCTGGTTCTAACAGTACTTAACTTTATAACTTCTAGGACATCCACACTTAGGGTTTTTTTTTTTTTTTGGTGTATATGTGTGGGGAGTTTCTCTGTGTAGTTCTGGCTGTCCTAGAGCTTGTTCTGTAGACCAGGTTGGCCTTGAACTCAGAGATCCACCTGCCTCTGCCTCCCAAATGCTGGGATTAAAGGCATGTGCCACCACACCCTGCTGATTTAGGAGGTTTTTTTAAATGATCTTTTCCTACAACTTCTCTTTAATGAAAATGGAGGAATCTTACAGTTAATAGATAAAATATTACTGATCAGTTTTATTCTTTTCCCTAAAATCTCAATCTCCAAGTAGTGCTACTTCCCAGAGACAAACAAACACAACTATACAACTATGCTAAGGTAAGAATAAACCAGTGAGGGTGGCTTTGAGCCAAAATGTCTGCCATCAGTTTCTACTGTGGACTAGTGGCCACACTTCAACAGAATAAATCTGAGCAGTGGGATGGCTCAGTCCCCTGACAACCTGAGTGATTATGGGACCTCACAGCAGGAGACAAATGATTCCTGAGAGTTGTCCTCCAATCTCCACATGAGTTCCATAGCACTACATATGGACATCTGTCATCTCTCTCTCTCTCTCTCTCTCTCTCTCTCTCTCTCTCTCTCTCTCTCTCTCTCTCTCTCTCTCTCTCACACACACACACACACACACACACACACACACACACACACACA
>CABHPR010137138.1:9982-51553 GCA_902168415.1 Peromyscus melanophrys | reverse complement strand
TTTTTTTTTTTTTGGTTTTTCGAGACAGGGTTTCTTCTGTGTAGCTTTGCGCCTTTCCTAGAGCTCACTTGGTAGCCCAGGCTGGCCTCGAACTCACAGAGATCCGCCTGCCTCTGCCTCCCGAGTGCTGGGATTAAAGGCGTGTGCCACCAACGCCCGGCCCCAGCCTTTTTTTCTTGATCTCATCCTTCATGTACAAAGTGTGTGATAGAGCACCCATTTCTCTGTCTGGTGGCTAAGAAACTCAGGGCCAAATTTTTAACAAAACTCCAGCAACTTCATTAAAAAAACTCGCTCTGCTATTGGCATGATCACCCCTTTGAGGTTTTATTTATGTCAACCTAGATATCTTGATAAAGGATCTTCTAAGTTTCCTCTTAGAATTATTCTTTGGGGGCTTCGTTAAATAATTCCAACTTGCCCTTCTCCCACTGCAGACACTTACAGAGCAAACAGTTTGTCTTTTCAATTGAATTTTATTTCCTCATGAAGGAAAATCGGTTTCACCAAAATCATTGTCATAGTTGAGCTGTTTCAGGTTTGTTTATTTCACAAGGCATCTGTGCTGGCTCGTTTTATGTCAGCTTGACACAAACAACTATAATAGTCTGAGAGGGGAAAAACTCAATTGAGAATTTGCCTCCATAGATCAGGGTATAGGAAAGTTAGGGCATTTTCTTAATTAGTGATTGATATATAAAGGTGCCTGCCATCATGGGTGGGGACACCCTTGGACTGGTGGTTCTGAGTGCTGTAAGAAAGCAGGCTGAGCAAGCCATAAGGAGCAAGCCAGGTTAGAAGCACTCCTCCATGGCCTCTGCATCAGTTTCTGCCTCCAAGTTCCTGCTCTGCTTGAGTTCCTGCCCTGACTTTCCTCAGTGGTAGACTGTTATCTGGAAGTGTAAGTAAAATAAATGCTTTCCTTTCCTGCCCAGGTTGCTGTTGGCTGTGATATTTCATCACAACAGTAGAAATACTAAGCGTCTTTCCAATATACTTTCTAAGTTCTAAGTTATTACCAGTTTAAGGTATTATAATGATGTAAAATTGTAGCTATTCAAATTAAATTATTAGCCAAATAACATAGTTCAATGTTAAACAAATTCAAGCCCCCCCCCCCCCATAATCTCTTTGAAAAGAATTAAGAAATTTACTCTCACTTCAGTTTTAAAGCTTAGAGATATAGATGGGTAGAATGGGAGACTGGAGGCATTCAGTGTAGTTTAAGTTGCTTGCTTGCTTACCTGTTTGAGACAGAGACTTTAATTGTTTTAGACCTGGCTGACCTGGAACTCACTACATAACCCACACTGGCCTCCACTTCATGCCAGTCCTCCTAATTCAACCTCTCAAATGTTCATATTAAAGGCCACCATGCCCTGCAAACTAAGATACTTTGGGCAGGTTGCAGTAAGAGTTCAAGATGCCTGGTAAATAATACAAATTTGCTTTTAGAACAAGTAACAATTTATGCCCTTTTATTTCCATAAATATTTTAGACTAATAAATTGAACATAGAAATTTTAAATGGCTTTTTATCTGATGTAAACCATAGCAGATTTAGAAATTATGCTCATAAGATATACCTTTTTTTTGGTTGAGGTGTGCTAAAAGACAAATCTTTCTTTTTTTTCATGTTTTTTTAAATTTTTTATTTTATAATTTAATTTAATTTTACATATCAGCCACAGATTCCCCTGTCCTCCCACCCCCCCACCCTCCCCCCAGACCATCCCCCATTCCCATCTCCTCCAGGGCAAGGACTCCCCTGGGGATTCAGCTCAGCCTGGTAGATTCAGTCCAGGCAGGTCCAGTCCCCTCCTCCCTTCACTCAGGCTGAGCAAAGTGTCCCTGCATAGGCCCCAGGCTCCAAAAAGCCAGCTCATGCACTAAGGACAGGTCCTGGTCCCACTGCCTGGATGCCTCCCAAACAGTTCAAGCTAATCAACTGTCTCACTTATCCAGAGGGCCTGATGCAGTTGGGGGCTCCTCAGCTATTGGTTCATAGTTCATGTGTTTCCACTAGTTTGGCTATTTGTCCCTGTGCTTTTTCCAATCATGGTCTCAACAGTTCTCGCTCATACAAATCCCTCCTCTTTCTCACCGATTGGACTCTTGGAGCTCCATCCCTAATAATCAGGGAAATGCAAATCAAAACAACTCTGGGATACCACCTTACACCTGTCAGAATGTCTAAGATCAAAAACATTGAAGACAGCTTATGCTGGAGAGGATGTGGAGCAAGGGGAACTCTCCTCCACTGTTGGTGGGAATGCAAGCTTGTACATCCACTTTGGAAATCAATATGTCGCTTTCTTAGAAAATTGAGACTCAATCTCCCCCAAGACCCAGCTATACCACTCTTGGGCATATTCCCAAGGAATGCTCAATCATACCACAAGGGCACATGCTCAGCTATGTTCATAGCAGCATTATTTGTAATAGCCAGAACCTGGAAACAACCTAGATGCCCTTCAACTGAAGAACGGATAAATAAAATGTGGTACATATACACAATGGAGTACTACTCAGCAGAGAAAAACAATGACATCATGAGGTTTGAAGGCAAATGGATGGATCTAGAAAAAATCATCCTGAGTGAGGTAACCCAGACTCAGAAAGACAAACATGGTATGTACTCACTCATAGGAGGATACTAGATGTAAAACAAAGGATGACTGGACGGCCACTCACAATTCCAGGGAGGCTACCTAGAAAAGAGGACCCTAAGAAAGACACAGGGATTGCCCAACGACAGAGAAATGGATGAGATCTACATGAGCAAACTGGACGTGAGGTGGGGGGGTAATGAAGGGCAAGGGTCGAGGGAAAGAGAGCTTAGGGGAGCGGGAGATCCCAGCTGGATCAAGAACAGAGAGAGAGAACAAGGAAAAAGAGACCGTGGTAAATGAAGACCCCACAGGAATAGGAAGAAGCAAAGTGCTAGAGAGGTCCCCAGAAATCCACAAAGATGCCCCCACAATAGACTACTGACAGTGGTGGAGAGAAAGCCTGAACTGACCCACTCTGGTGATCGGATGGCCAAACACCCTAACTGTCGTGGTAGAACTCTCATCCAAAGACAAATCTTTCTAATGGGCAGTTTTCTTCATTTACCACTAGAGAGCAGCATGAAGTTATTAATGTTCAGATCATGTGCAAAAGAAGAAAACAAATTAGAAAAAAGTGTAGAAGAATATTCTCCGTTCCTTACATTTATTTTTTCAATATTTCCATAAGATCGAATGCTATAGGCAAGTACAAAATAGATGCATGTTTACTGTAAAGATTTTATTAATAATATGCTTCTAAGTAACCCACATTCTGTTTTAAGCAAGCATCCTATCTCTCTTGGTAGTCTTTAATTTTGAGACAAGGTCTCACTAAGTTGCCCAGACTGGCCTTGAACTCACTCAGGAGTCCAGGTAGAACTTGAGCCATCCTCTTCTCTTAGCTTTCTGAGTATCTGGTCTTACAGATTTGACCCACCAGGTCTAATATAGTAATACCAAAAATTAATCTGTACAGAATTTGTACATGATGGTTATATTCATAGAAACAAAGGCTGCAAAGTTTTCCTTACTAGAATGCCAGACTGATCAATTGTTAATTATTCTGAATTTCATGTGTGCTTTAACTTGGCTATAATTTTTAAAATCTGTGTGTGTGTGTGTGTGTGTGTGTGTGTGTGTGTGTGTGTCCCTGCGCGCGCACGTGCACATGCATGCATACACGTACCTATATTTCTGTGTTTATCATATATGTGCAGCACCTATGGATGTCAGGGCATCAGATCTTCTGTAGTGGAATTCTGTTAGCACTAAGAGCTACAGGCAGCCTGTATGCTGAGAACAAATGCACAGGTTCTGAATAAGGAGATACGAGAATCTGAAAGCCCTTTTCACTCCCTTAGCCAGTCCCTTGCAGTCTAGAGTCTTCAGAGAATATTAGTAAACCTGTTAACCTCAACACCCTCTTCATCTTCACAGTCAGTTTCCTAATTTCCTGATGAAAATCTACACTTAGCTCTCCTAGAGATATCTCAGAACTAACATTTCTAAGGCACAATGGCACAATCCATGATACCTCACACCTTTTTTTCATTTCTTCCCAAATAAAGCCTCTTCTCAGTTTTCAAAGCTATGTCCCAATCATTTCCTTCTTCCTGTATCATAGCAACTGTATTCCAATTCATCTTAGCACATACTGCTGACCTTTTTACTCTCTTGAGCCCATTAGTCATTCTCTCTCTCTCTCTCTCTCTCTCTCTCTCTCTCTCTCTCTCTCTCTCTCTCTCTCTCTGTGTGTCTGTCTGTCTGTCTGTGTGGTATGTATGCTGGTATAGGTACATGTATGTGTACATGAAAACGGAGATCAGAAGTCAACACCAGTGTCTTTATCACTCTCTGCCTTAACTTTTGAGACAGGGTCTCTTACTGATCCTAGAACTGGTTGATTAAGCTAGACTGGCTGGCCAGTTGGCTCTGAGCATCGCCTTTCTCTTCCTTCCCAGCGCTGGAATTGCATGCATTTTTATGTGGGTCCTGGGGGTCTGTACTAGAGTTCTCCTGCTTGCATAATAGGCAGTCTTTTGACTGAGCCATCTCTCTAAGCTTTGTCTTTAGCCTGTCACTGGTTTTTACTGGCAGTCTCAGTAGCTTTATCTGCTCTTAATGCACCTGCCTATTTCCTCTCCCACCAAACTACCTTAACTAGTATTAGTAACCTGCAGACCTCTGTGTAGACCCCTTTCGCTTTCAGTTCTTCTCTTTCTCCATCTCTACACTTACAAGCTTATATTCCCTGTTTCTGAAAGAGCCAATTCTTCCTTATCTCTGTGTAGGTATATTGTTCTGTTAAGCTGGGAACAGCACCTCCTTCCTGTTCTGCTATTCCAGATATCAGTTTAAAGAACTTGGCAGAGGACTTGTTTCCTGTCCTCCAGTGCAACTGCAGATGAGGCCAGGTTTTATTGTTCCCATGTGTGTGGCTAGCTCCTGTTCCCATGCTTCATATCACCTAGCTCAGTTTGTAATGGATATCTAGGTCTCTGATTATTTTAACTAGGCTGAACCACTGGTCCCTTTGCCTCCTAATGGCAAGGAGGAGTCTGATTTCTTTACAGTCATTTCCTTAATGTGATTCACTCAGATATTAATGAATGAATGTTGCCATGATCATTCTGTCACATTCTGTCTGTTTACTATTCCACTGCTATCAACTTCACTCCTGACCAAGGTATGTCTCCTTCTTGGCCCTGTGTATCAGGTGATGGATAATATTTTGAAATTTTCAAGTGTTTTCTTTTCTTTCATTTAGAATAACATAAAGAAGAAAACTTCTGCAAATATGAAGAAACATTTCATTTAGCTGATCCTAAGATATGTTTAAAATGCATATATAAGCGCTATACATAATATGCATATATATAGCTATACACTGTATCTGTTTGCCTGTAAGGGTATATTTCCTCTCCTAACTCTGAAATTGGAATGCTCCTCACAAACAATGCCATGATGTACTTAGCAATATTCTTCCTTGCTACATAAAGAAATGGAATCTCTTGCAGCTATTGTTGTCTAAATTTGATAAATTGAGGAATTCTTATCAAGCTTGTAAGTAGAGACAAAGGTCCCATTGACATAGGTGCCCACAGTTAGTCATGGCTCACTTAGGGTGGAAGGCCATATTTCACTTCCAGAGGAGGATATGCTGAGCACATTGCTGAACTCAGAGCGTTTGGAAACCAGTCCCACTGGTGAACACCGAGGAAGCAGCAGCACTTTGCTGCATCACTCTCTTCTTTGTTGTTATATAACATGTTGCCTTCCTCAAGCTAGTTCCTGGACCTCATTAATTTATTATTAGATGATTAGATTCCTTTGCACTGTGCTAGGGAACCAAACATGATAGCATGATCTGGCCAGCCAAAGGAATAAATGTGACTCCTCTGAGAGTTAGCTCTATTAATATTAATAAGTTCTAATTTGGAAAAGGGTGGAAGTAAATGTAAGTAACGATAGTCACTATAAAGTAAGCGCTATGCCTCAGGTAAGTAAATGTGTATTTTGCTCAGAAAAGATAGTGTTTGAGCCTCCTGTGAGGTGAGAGGGAGATAGGAGTGGACGGTAGCATTCTTGATAAAAGTGGCCGTGTGTAAAATCACTGAAATGTAAAGATGATGGCTGGTGTGAGGAACAGTCTCTGAGAAGAGGATGAGGAATTTTTGTGCTGGGATAGAAGGTGTGTGGTAAAGCTAGAAAAAGGTAGTCATAGCTAGTTTCCAACAGGCTTGGAAAGTTAAGGATTTTCAAATTTTTTTCTGAGCTGTGGGCTCTATTTCAAGAGCGGTGTAATTGAACTTTTCTTGAAGATGTACCATAATAATGAGACTGATTTGCCTTACATTATTGTGTTTATTCACCTTACCTACAATGTGTTCTGCATGTATTCTTTGGTTCTTATACTAAGCTCATAAATGAATGGAGTCTCATGGACATTAATAACTTTCCTATGTTTACAGTAATAACTAGAGTTAAAAGAAGGCTACATCTAGTTTGTAGCTTGGGAAAGGAATCCAAAGACTCACAGAAGCAACACTTCCTTTCTGAATCATGAGTTAGTTCTGTCAGAATCGGGCTCAATAGATAATATAATAATATGTTATTTAAAACCTTTATAATATAATAATAATTGAAATGAACAGTGATGGCAGTTTACAACAGAAGAACTTAAGTGGCCAGGAACACATTATTATTTTGACTGGTACATTGCTGTCAAGTTTGAGAGTGTTCAAACTGAAGTTCAACGTTTACACATGCCTGGCATTTTGCCTGCCACGTGGTGCAGCTGCTCCATAACCTATGAGTGGAAGTGGCCTCAGCATTCCCTCAAGTCATATCAGCACATATATTGCATATTAATCCGTCTGGGGCAGAATTCACTCACGTAAGATGCCAGACTTTTACAAAAATGGCTTTATTTTCATTCACATGCCGTGACTTTTAAACAGGTTGAGAAATTTGTATGATCAGCTAATATCTTATTCTAAGAGACAAAGAAAAACACTAACAGCTGCAAATACATGTTTAAAACTAAAAATATGTATACTCACTAGAAACCTGTGGCCAGAGGCCTTCTCTCCTCCTCCCAGTACATTCTGCAAAATGTTCCTTTAACACATACCGGTCATGGGAGCTGTATAGCTTGAGAAGAGAATGCAAGAGACTATAGGTCAGTCTAAGCCCTTTTGCCCATCTGGAGTTTTTTAGCCTTTTTCTCTGTATTCCGGCAGTGATTTTCTGTAACAGACATTAACAGATGTCTATAGCTTAGTTCCTGGTTCCTGGTGAAAGGATGTGCTCTCCCATCTCTTTTTCTCAGTGTTCGTGAAGATCTAGCTAGTAATGGCAGAGCTCACATTCAAATTCAGATCTATCTGAATGCTAACCTCCATGCCAGTCCCTCTCATGTGGGAGGCTCCTGCTGGTATGTCGACCTGCTTGATCACTGGATTATAGGTCTGGTGCAGACAGCCACAGCTGCCTGAGTTCATGGATACAGTGGTCTCTTCATCTTCACAAGACACTGCTTCACTCCAGTTCTCTCTGACCTCTGATCCTTAGACTGTTTCTGCCTCATCTTCAGCAATGTTCCTGAGCTATCCAGGAGGGGGATGGTATAGATGTCCCATCTGTGGCTGAGCACTCTACTGACTCAAGTTAGATTTTAAGTCCAGTAACTTGAATTGTAGAGATTGTTTCAACACTATCAAAGTAAAATGTTAGTCAGCCTTCTGTTACTATACCATCCCCCTGAGTTAGTCAACTGATGGTCTGTTTGGATTCACACTCTTCTATGTTTCAGTCCTTGGTTGATTGGCCCATTGCTTTTGTCCTAAGACAACATATTCTGGCAGGATGTGACAGTATGAAAATGCTCATCTCATGTCCACGAAACAAAAGAGAGAAGCAGCCAGGGTCCCATAAACCTCTTTTGGGGATTGTCTCCAGTGCTTCCAATGTCTCCCGCTCACCCCACCTCTAAGAAATTTCACCTGCTTTCCAAGCTGAGGACCAGGCTTCTAGCACACAGGACTTTGGAGGATACTCAGAATTTAATCCTTTGTCTTTTCTGTAGTTCTGGAAATAATATTTTCTGTGTTTGTAGTAATGAGAAAAGAGAACTACCTTAGAATCTGTAAAAGAACAGAACTTTCCTTCTCAGTTGAATTAAGAGAAAACAAAACAAAACAAAAACAAATGGCTAAGATGTGGCCCAGCAACCACATCAATCTTGTATTGATAATACGGGGTCACATGTTCTTGGGACAGTGATGCACAGGGCCAGGCTTAACAGAGACAGCCGGTTAAATCAGCATGCCATGGCTGTGATGCTGTATGCACAGCCTGTAGGCCTGGCCACAGGAGGACCGGCAAATTTAATAAAGAGGATGCATGATTATTAACTGAGATTTGGATAGGATCAATATAATAGGGTTTCTTAACCTCATTTAAAAATCAGTGTGCATATTTGTGCGTATGTGTACATTTTGTATGTGTGTGTGTGAACATGTATGCATGTTTGTATTGTATGCATATATGAATGTGTATGTGTGTGTGCATGTGCATGTATATTTATGTCCCTCTGTGTGTAGGTACATGCTGTGTGTCGTGTATCACATATCCACTAACCAGAGGAAAGGTGCAAGAATGTTCACACTAGGGTGGATAAGTCCCCTATTCTGAAATATTCAGTGAGCAGTGAGTGTTTGGCTTGCTTGATCAGTCAGACTCTTAACAAGCTCATAGTGCTGAGCTTTGAAAACAAGTGTCCTTTCCTGGCATACAGGCCTGTTGCCTATGGTAGGCAAGTTCATTACCATGACAGTGCACTAATTGCATGTGTAAACTATATAATTTTACCTATGTATATTAGTTAACCAGGCACTATTTCAGCATTTTCTATGGAGATTCTCTAATTTTTTTTACTCTGTTTATGACATTATTCATAAAAATTAATTACTTTTATTATGTTAATTTTATTAAAACTATTTTCTTTTTTTTCATAATTTTCTTTTTGACTTTTCTTTTGAGGATGGACGTTTGAAGCCAGGAGATCAACTTGTCTCAGTAAACAAGGAATCTATGATTGGTGTATCATTTGAAGAAGCAAAAAACATAATTACCAGAGCCAAATTGAGGTAACAATTTCATCCATATGATAGGATGAGTCATTTAGCATATATATGTAAATGTGGTGATTTAGGGTATCTTAAAAAAAGGTTTTTACTCTACTAGAAACACTATCTTTGAATTTACTTGATTGCATTTATTGCATATCCACAAAGTGATGTCTTTTCATCATAGGTCAGAATCTCTTTGGGAGATAGCATTCATCAGACAAAAATCTTACAGTGGCCATCTGGGAAATATTTGCTGTCCATCCTCATTACAAGCTTCAGAAGACTGTGGACTTCAAACCTCAACATTTAATCCTCTTTCCCCTCCCCCTGAAACACTAATTCCAAAGACTTCATCCACTCCCAAGACTCAGGGCCCAGTTTTACCTTCTTTTAAAGCAATTCAGGTAATCTTAAGCTCCAGCTTCCTATCCAGTCCATAAATCCCTTATGTTTTTTTCTAATGTTGGTTAAGTCAGTATATAATTGCAATTTCATTAATAATGCTTATTAATAAGTTAGTATTTCCTCGGAAGTCTTTTTTCCTTTTTAGAATTTTATGATGTATGCTGTGGAATAATCCTTATGCACTGTAATGATTTGTTACTCAAATTGGTGTAATAAAATGCTGATTGGCCAGTAACCAGTCAGGAAGTATAGGTGGCGCGACCAAACTAAGGAGAATTCTGAGAAGGAGAAAGGCAGAGAGTGGAGTTGCCAACCAGACACAAAGGAAGCAAGATGAGAATTTCATACTGAGAAAGGTACCAAGCCACGAGCTCAACATAAATAAGAATTATGGGTTAATTTAAGTGTAAAAACTAGCTAGTAATAAGCCTGAGCTACTGGCCAAGAACATATAAGTAATATTAAGCCTCTGAATCAATTATTTGGGAAGTGGCTGCTGGGTATTTAGGAACTGGCAGTCAGGAGAGAAGCTTCCATTTACAAAACATAGATTTTCAAGCTAATGTATCCTTTCTTTAAAAACTTAATCAGAAAACATCAACATGCAACCAGCCATGTTCAATTCTCTGCTTCTACCTATTGGAAGATCAGTACTGTGTGTGTATGTGTGTTCAATCCTTAGTTTCTCCCCTATGTACTGAGACTAATCCTGACCATCCTATCTATAGAGAGCGTTCCCCCACCCTCGCATGTGTGTCCTGTGAAATAGTTCATCTTACTTATTTGATTCCTACAAAATGAGGAATTTATATATCCAAATCAATGTCATTGCTTTCAATTTGCTACATTGTCCTATTAAATCACAGTTCTAAAGTAGACTCTATATTCTTTAAATTTGTGTTAGGAGTAAAATAAGACAAGAAACTTTTAGTCAATAGGATAAATTCCTTAAGGGTAAGTTCTGTTCAAGGTAGATGGTGATCAGAGAGACTGTTTTCTGTCATCCCTTAGATTGTCTTTGAAAAGGCAAGGGACATGGCCTTCTGTTCTGTTCTTCTTAGACACGGAGAGCTGAAACTGTTACTACTTTCAACTCTGAAATGCCTTCTTTGAAGATGAATATACCAAAACATTAGGAGCTTTATTTTTTTTTAAAATATTGCTTTGATATCTTTAAACATTCTATTTATGTTAACATGAGCATCTAGTTTGGTCTTTGACCTACTTTAGAAAAGACACATCATCTCCCTCGTTTTCCTTCACAGACAAAACCTGGCTACAATAAAACAGAACATACTCCAGTTACTTCTTTGGACAACAACCCTACAGATACATCTAATTCAGGTAAATTCACATTTAATTCCTGTCATTCTTTTCTTCAATTACTCTTTCTCAATGATGAATTCATAGTATGACTTTCAATAAGCCTTAAAGAAGAATATATTATGCTTTTTTTTTTCCTTCAGTGAATAAAAGAGCAAAATGAATGTATTGCTTGGTGCTTTCTGTTAAATTTTGACTTTTGCCTGAAATTTTTTTGAACACAGAGTTGAAATTTTAAGAAGTACATAATAATAATAAATTTTAAGAATTGTGTTATAATAAATGCCTGTGAAGTTGTAATAGTTAATTCTTGTAATCAAGTAATGAAAGGCTTCTATAGTCAAGATGTGACTTATTGCCCCTTTACTGAAGTACTCATGAGATATACCACTGCACCTTTGAAAACACAATATAGATGAAACAGAACTGAAGAAAAATGGTTGTTTGTTTTAGAAGATATTGTATGAATATAAATTAGAAAGCACAGACATACTGACTTTAATACTGTTTTGAAGTACCCTAAAATGACTTGGTGATCTTTTAAAAAATAAAATACAATCAAAAGTGTCTAAGCTACATATAGAAAAGGATTTTTATCAAACCATAAAGTTCTTATTGTCTCAAATATCAAGAAAAAATTCCTCCACTGAAATTAACCCTGAAAGTTAAAAAAGACAATTTAGAAACTGTATTTAATATAACTAAAAGGCTAACTAACACAATATGCTAAGTTATTATTCAAAGTGAAACCACATGTATTAATTTTTAATGCCACTATTTTTGCTAAGAATTACAAAATAAAGAGAACTAGTTTAGATTAGGTGCTACTAGGACATGGACAAATGGTCTAGTTTAGTAGACGAGTACATGCTTACCAGGCATGAAGCCCTCCCTGTATTCAGCCCCCAGCACCAAAAAGAAAAGAAAGGCAAGAAAAGAAAGGCAAGAAAACAGCCACCATCAGTCTTCCCGGGGATTTGTGCTGCGTTCATCATATGCTTCCTCTGGTTGGGAGAAGGATTTTCCAATTGGTTAGGAATTTTTAACCAAAATTATATATCTTTTAATTACTGAGGTTAGTGATTCTTGCAAATACTATTAATTAGTATTCCTTTGACGTAATTAATGTTCAGTCTCTTGATAGACTGTTTTTATTTTAAATTGAGAATTCACATGGAAAGAAGATAGATGAATAAAGCAGGTAATCCAAGATGCAAGGTCAGTCCGAGTTGCTCCATGATGAAAGTCTGGGCCCTTTATTCCTTGATTATATTGTAAAGCCTTAATTATGGAACATGTGTGTAATAAATTTTCAGTTTTTAGAGTAACCAAACTAATTAATCCCTTTAGCCATTTATTTAGTGTACATTTGCTAAATGCTACCTAGTTAGCAGTGAACACAGCACAGCAGGAATTCCAGAGAGATTTAGGATCTTTCTGTGAGTTACTTAATATTATTGTAAAATAAATGATGAGGTTAACATCCTCAATGATGAGATTAACATCCTCATTACTCAAATCAGAAAACATTGAAATAAATACATATTTCTCCATAGATTTGCACGTACATATGGATTTTCTATTGTACACAAATAATGTAAAGACATCTACAAAGTAGACTAAGGAGAGCGTGAGCGAGAAGCTCCAGGAGATATTCAATAGAAACAGCCAGTGATTTGCATGTTGTACAGGAGAACACAGGAGCAACCTGGGAAGTCTTAACCCTTGACCCTGGTTTCTTAGCTCCTTGACCCTGAACCGGTTGCCATAGGGGAAGTTACAGATTAAAGATCATGCATGTCAAGCACTTAGCATTGTGATTGGTACATGGTATATGCTCAGCACTGTTTTTATTATTTATTATATTGCAGAAACGTAAGCTACTATGTACTTCAGATAGCATTCCAAAGTAAGAACATGGTTTTAGAGCAGAAGTGAGGGCTTCTTGCGGGTGAGTCAATTTTATGTCTTCCCTTCAACCTCCAAAGCTGGGATACAGCAAAGGACTCATCGTAGTATGAAAAACCTATTAAGAAACTCCAGCTTCTCCAAAATCAGACATTCCCTAAGTCTTAAGGGAAGCAGGCAGAAGACCATCCTAATTTAAGAAGGTGCGGAGAGCAGGACCACAGAGCCCAGATAGGTGAGATGCTGGAGACCCTGAGAGGCAGCTCTGATGAGAGCACAGGTCTGGCAATGGTAAGTAAAGTGAGATTTGTACAGTGACCATAAGAAACTATGCTCGATTTTGGAATAGGAAAGTAGTTATTGAGAAATATATTTGAGTAAATCATTTATAAAATTAAAATATTAACATAGAATATTTTTCTAGGATAGAAATAGCATTAACTCAGGTCCACATTTTTATTTCTACATAAATACAGTAGGCAAGATTTACTGGATGGGGTTTTACACAGGACAGGGAGGAGGACCCTCAGAATTGTCTCCACGTAACTTATACATGGTGTGGTTTCTCTGGTGTAAGTCCATCAGCATAGATGTCCCATATCAGATCCTTAAGCATCACCATCTAGACTCCTTTAGTCAGTGGGTATTCACGTTAGTTAGTTCCTCTTTAGTGAACCAAATACCTGACAAAGGCCACTAAGAGATGACAAGATGACTTAGATTGATGGAGCAGAGGGAATAGTCAGCATCATGGTGGGAAAGACATGGCTAAGGAACTCCGTGACTGTGGGAGCATGCGGCAAAGCTTCTCACACGGTTACCCTATCAGGCTGCAGAGAAGGCTGAAAGCAGAAGTGAATGTAAACCATCAAAGGCACACACAGCCCTCCTGACTCCCCTCCACAAGCTAGGCCCCACATACCAAAGCTTCCCTAACTTCTGTAACCTCCCCAAATAATCCCAACAGCTAAGGACCAAGTATTCAAATTATGAATCCACAGAGATATTTCACATTCAAACCATTGCAATATTTATTTTAAAAATGTAAACAAGTTTTAATATTAACCTCAACAAAAATATATATAAGATAGCTCTTCTCTGTTTTCATCTCAGAGTTATTTGCAAGTGTAAAATTGGTTAGACTATCTAAGATCAGCATTATACATGAGTATAACTTGAGATTATCTGTCCATTATATAAATTAGTCTGAGAATTCAGAATTGTTTATTATGGCAGTAAGTTGAATAATAAGCAAGTTTGTGAGTGAACTGCAAATAAATGGAAGTTATTCCTAAGGGAGTAAGAAAGGGTGTTATTATGTTAGCAATGTGACAAGACTTCATTCCTTTACACTCAGTTCTTTAAAACTCAACCAGTGCTGATGGAGAAAAATGCCTTCTAAGGCTTGGTGTAAAATTTAAAAATTATTTTTACTTTGTTGATCATATTCTTGATCATATTCTTACAAAGCATTTCCTTTCTTCTCATCCTAAAAAGAACAGAAATAGAGGATCCCCAGAGAGGAGCAAATGTGAGATTGAGGTAGGAAGAGAGAGAGACAGAGAGACAGAGACAGTCATTTATGGCTTAACCAACCTTGAGCTGTCCACAGGCACTGATGTTGTGCCCTGCCTCTTCAAGAATGAACCTGCAGTCAGTGTAGAGGAAGGTAGGCAGAAGATAACGGGCTTTGCCCAGGCACAGGGCTTGCTGGTAAACCAAGGGTTGCATAGTTTTCCATTACTTCCCCTTTTCTCTTCACACAGTGGCTCTTTTGCAGTTTTTGTAGTTTCCATGGCTTTACTGATTTTTGCCTTTATAGTCCTCATCAAGTATCAGCGTGAGTCTTTGTACTTTGATGAAAATTTGATGATGAAAAATGTGAACTCATAGCAACACTGGTTTTTGGAGTCACTAGAGATTTAGACCATAACATTGTGGCCTGGATATGAACCTGGGTCATTCTTTACCTTGTCAGGCCCTGTTTGGGGGGTGAGAATAACAACACCTATGCCATTGTGGTTATTATGAAGATAAATGAACTCAAGTCTAACTCATTCACTATCAGCCTAGAGGTAAAAATAGAACTAATGTTATTTCCACCTTTTGCCATACCAGATTATGACACTTAATCTGTAGGAAATAGTAAAAATGTGTGCCTTGGTGTCTGCGGCTGTCATGTGTGTCTCCTCCTCTCTCCTCTGCCCGTTGCTTCATCCACTCAGCGACACTTTCACACACTTGAGTCATTCAAGCTCACTTAGTTTTGGGCTGAACCACAGACAGGTTAGCTAGAGTTCACCTGAGGTTGAGGACCCTTAACTGTAGGTCAGGCACCAATCTGAAAACAGGTCTCAGGATGCAACCTTAAAGTCGAGAACAGAGGTTCCTTACCTCTTTACTCTTCCATTACATTTCAGCCCATGATAATCTTTTCTATCACACGGTACATATTCGCTATAGACCTTCTCTTAATACTTAAAAATAGGGATTTAATGTTTATTAGCCTCATGGCCAACAATTAGATGTCATGATAACAAAAGAGTCTTTCTTGCTGTTACCAGAATTGTAAAAATTCTGTCACACTAAAATCAACCCTTCTCAGGGTTTAATTCCATTTGGAGCTAAAAGTCAGTGACAATTTTTTTTATATATACTCTTAACACCTATAAGCTATATTAAAGATTTTGCATAGAATGTTGAGGATGTGTTAAAGGTTTAGAGGAAGACTCTTTATTTTCATATGTGCTTCTTATGTTCTTAAGAAAGAGAATGCAAATCATTCTGTACTTAGAGACAGATGCTCTGAGAAATTAAAAAAAATTAAAACACTGCATAAAGATGTGACATTTCAAAAAGTTTTTTCTCTTCCTCTTGTTTCTATGTAGAACTAGTAAAATACCATTTAAGAGTGTATTTAGAACAGTGACAACTTAGATAGGAAGGATTGACATAAATTGTAGAAATTTGTCTTTAAAAATGTGGCATATTAAATCGTTTCTCAAGGGCTGGTCTTGGTGGCACCTAATTTCACATTCCTGCAAACACAAAAAAGCATATCTGCATAATTAAGCTGTATTGAAAACATACAGGGAAATGGGTGAGGAGAGTATTTTCTTTAACTCTTCAGAGTCCACTTCTATTGCTAGAAATCCAGTCCTTCTGTAAAATGGAATGGGATTTTTAGCTCAGAAAGTTGCATGTCCACATCGTCCTTTTATGTGTAAGTGTTAGAAGTTACACTTAGAGGTTTTCTAGACTACTGCCACAGTTCCTGTAGCGGTACTCTTCCAGTCAAGGAAATATCATGGTCTTTCTGACTCGTTAATATTGTTTCACTTGCTTGAACAGCGAGGCCTTTGCCTTACAGTTACCAGGGCATTGTGGTGAGCATCATAATGGTTAGGTATCTGTCTTTTAGGCTAACATTTCCATGAGACTTCATAATGAGTAATTTACTGTGCTGTATATTATATATTTTAGCACTCAAGTAAAGCTGATTTATATGATACATTTTAGACTCACAGGGGAAAATTTCATAAAAACAAAAGTAAGACCTGCCAACTGTTTAACCAGAATTATTTTTGAACAGCAGGAGCCCAGAACACAGCTTGTCGAATGAAAAGTTCTATTCCAATTAGATCTCCAGTTAATGTGCACCCTGTTGTCTTCTAGAGATTGCTCCTGCCTGGACTGATGATGATTCTGGACCTCAAGGAAAGAAGATTTCCCTAAATCCTTCTGTTCGCCTGAAGGCAGAGAAACTGGAAATGGTAAATCCCTTAAAATTTCATTTTCTTCACAAGACAGCAGGAAAGAGCTGTGTTGTGGAACCATTGGTTTCTTGAAGTAGCTTATTTAATTAAATGAGTGACAGTTTGGGTTTCAATTATTTAATAACACTTCAATTTGGAAGTTCATACTAGTTCACTAGTGTGAAATACAAATAAAACCTTTGGCTACTAAACTGACATGCAAATTAGTTTCTTTCTCTTTGGCTAGGGTAATGGCTCAGTGGGTGAAGGGCTTGCCATGTAAGCATGAGAAGCTGAGTTCAGTTCTCCAGAACTCACATTTTAAAAAGCCAGGCCTATGGGGAAGCGCAGATAGGCAGATCTCTGGAGTCCACTGGCCAGTTAGTTGTACTGGTTGGCTTTTGTGGTGACTTGACACAAGCTGAAGTCATCTGGGAAGGACTCTCAGTTGAAAACAAAACAAAACACAATTGTCTTCCTCAAGTTGGTTTGTAGGCAAGTTTGAAGGGCATTTTCTTGATTAATGATTGATGTGGGAGGGTCTAGCCTACAGTGGGTACTGCTAAACCTCGGCAGTTGGTCCTGGGTTGTAGACTGAGCAAGCCATGGACAGCAAGCCTGTAAGCAGAACCCCTCCATGGTCTCTGCTTCAGTTCCTGATTCCAGGTTCCTGCCTGGAGTTCCTGTTCTGACTTCCTTCCATGATAGCATTTGACTTGAGGGTTGTAAGCTGAAATAAAGTCTTTCTTCCCAGAGTTGCTTTTGGTCATGGTGTTTACCATAGAAATAGAACCCCTGACTAAGATACCAGCTTAGTCTATTTGGCAAGCTCCAAGCCAGTGAGATACCTGTCTGAAAAAACCAGGTGGAAGGTGACTGAGGTGTAACAGCCAATAATGTCCTTTGATGTCCATGCAGAGATGTGTGCCCATACATGTGTACCCCCCCAAAAAAAATATATATATATGATATCTTACAAACTATAATCAAAATTATGACAAAGTTTAGTAGCTTTCATATATGGTAGCAGTAAGTGCAATGAATTAATGCAGCATTGTTCATTGTTTTAAAAAATGAAGGATTACTAAATCATAAAGAAGAAAGTAGTCAGGTCCACACGAAATTTAAAGAGCCAATGGCAGGGCACTGGGGACTAACAGGAAGAGTAAAGCATTGAGCGCATCGCGTACAAGAAACAGAAGACGATTAAAACCAAAAAATCAAAGGTGAAAAGCACTTGAAAATGGATGAAGCTCCTGAGGAGCTGAGAAGAAAACTCTACCACATCTGGATACAGTGCTAGAACTCGACACCCCGTCTTCCTGTGAGATTTATAGATACTGACTTTCATGTTTGTAGAAGAATATGAAACTGCATAGCTAGAATAAACACATTATAATTAGAATAAACATCGTAATTATTCTCATCTCTACCTTTGCTCCAAGTTCCAAGTAGTACCTTTCTCATCACCAATTTAAATGTTCCTGTTGTTTAAATGATAGATCAAATCTACCTCTTTTCCCAGAATTTCCTGACTATGATTGCTTGGGTAAATACTGCCATATTTACCTATTTGTAGCACTGACTGTCATGCTGTGAGGCTTTGCAATCTCTTTCTGTGTTCTGTTTTATCAGTGAGATTGAATATTTTTTCACCTGTAGTACCTACCTGCTTAAGCCCACATTTTTTGCCATCTAGACGAGAACATGGGCCTTTTCTCACCTGTTACTCATTTCCAGGCATAAGTACTCTAATGAAAGACAGTTCAACAAGAGGAAACTGTGGGTTTTACTTCTCACGGAAGCCTTCAGAAATGAAAACCCAGAAGTCTGTATACATTTATGATTAGTTTAGAGCAAAGAGTGGCCAGTGTTGTAGGATGACTAGGCAATGGGAATATGATATGACCTAATAGTAATAATAGGGGGAACTTTGAAAACCTCGTTCAGTTAACAGCGTACTGTTAGAACAATTTCCAAAAGCATACAATAGATGCAAAGTATACAGTATGGTCAGCTGTGATAAATTTTTAGATACAGATAACTTTTAAACATTGTATAGAGTAAAACTTAATTTGTAAAAAAAATATATAATAGTTGTAAGTTTTTACACGTGCACCATATTCAGAGGAAAAAAAAATCTGGAAAACCACACAAATTGGTAATAGTGATTGTCCCTGCAGCAGTGGTTCTCAACATCAGGAGTATAATCTTCTTCCTCAGAGGACATTTAGCAATATCTACTGTTTTGGTTGTCAGTAGTGAAGACCAAATCCAGATTCCCAACCAGGACTAAAGCTACATCATAAAACTCTATGTCCTGAAATTTAAATAATATTTCTGACTGCTTATGAGTCAATTGTTGCTAACAAACATACAAAATGTGTCTCATTTTCAAACTAACGTATTTCTGATATCACGACAAAATGAAGACGTGAAAACAACAAATGCTGTTAAGAATGTAAGAGGGTAAGGTTGTTTCTGTGTTGCTGCCATGTTTAAAGAGTACCCACAGTTGAAGAACAACAGAGCAGTAGTAAAGCTGACCCTCTGCCTGTGGCTCAGCACCTCCTCTTACATGCATTACGGTAGAAAAATTTACATGCATCTATAAGAGAGGACATGTGTTGGGCCCCATAAGGCCCAGGCATGAGGCCCAGTGTAACTTCCTGGGCCTGAGTTTGATGCCTGTCCTGGGACATGACTTCCGCAAACAAGTGACTCGGCACGACCCCACCTAGAATCGCCTCTGCCTAGTAACTGTGAGGTGGCATCATCTCATTGGCCCGCTATCCTCACCCCATCCCCCCATCACCCCAACCTATGTAAGTTCACTCCTGATGCAATAAAGCGAGTTCCTGCTTTGACAAGACTCCCGGCCCAGTGTGCTTCTCTCTGGTGGAATGGTGGTCTGGGCCGTCAGACACTCACCATCCCACTCATCCCCAGGGAGAGAACTGCTGGACCAGTCCTGCCTCTGCCCTACCTGTTGGTCAGACCGACAGACATGTATAGTGTTTTGTAGTAAAAATGGTGAAGTAATTATAAATGTCTATCAATCAGAGAATGGATAATAAATTATAATATATCCATTCAATGACATACCACAAAATAAGTGAACTGTGTAGGCAGGCAATACTGAACAACTGCAAAATCATTAAGTTCAGATAAAATAAAAAAATTGTAGTTATCCTTTTAGGTTACATTGTTTGAGTAAAATTTTAAATGCACACATTAAAGTGGACATTATTTAGGGGACATGTACTTACATACTAAGTAATAGTAAAGAATGGGCAAGAAAAATGTAATGATGTTAGGCTAGCATTTACTGTGAAGATCCATAGAGGAAGATTTCAGCTCAATCTATAGCCTTATTTCTTGAAAATATGTGTAGATTTTAAACAAATATCATTAAATATTTTAAGATAGCCAAGTACTTAGATGTTCTTTGTATTCTTTTAAAAAATATTTGTAAGTTTTTTCAAGATGAAAAGAATACACAAATGCTAAAAATCTTTCTTGAATGTATGTAAACAGTACTTCTGGCTTTGATAGGCTAGATGGATGGTTCTAACCCAACCTTAAAAACACTTTAAGAATCTTTCCTTGTCCTCAGCCTTCTTTCTGTTTCCTCCACTGTGCCCCGTCAAATTGCGTGCCTATATGTAAATGCTTTTAGTGATAGCGTGTCCTCTGTGCACTTGTAGTAAGTAAAGCATTGTACTTACTAAAATTATTTGTACATTATCCTCACCCTAAAGACCATATACTTGTTAAGGATAGACACTGTATGTTAATTGTCAATATCATTGTGCAGAGTTACGTGCCTGACAAATAGTAAGTACCAAATGAGTATTTGGTTCAAGAATTGGTGACTATTTGAACATATTCCGAATGGTGAAGATATCTGTCAGTATCTTCTCCTTTAATAAATTTTGTTTAGCTTTAATGTGACTGACATTGTATGCACTCTTGCTAGGATCCAATGATAGGGCACCCAGACAGTTCTTATACATTAAAATTAGTTTGGAGTATATATAACTAGAGAATCCCAGGTAGCATTGAAAACTTAATGTTCTTACCATAAAGAAGTCCAGAAGAAAATAACCACGGAGAAGCCAAGAGGCTCCAAGTGTCAGGGACCCACATTCCAGCCTTTCAAATAGACCACCTATTCCATCATTGTTGAGGTCCCTGGTAGACCGCTTATTCCACCATCATTGCTGAGGTTCCTTGTGAGTCAAGATGCCTGATCACTTCTCCCTTTTCCTTAAGGCGAAGGGGAGAACCGCTTTCTCTGCTTTTGTTAAGAGACTTCCTGCATGCTCTCCAGCACTTCGCTGTTGTCTAGCACATACATAGCCCAGGACCTCATCAAAGGGCAAAGTGGGCTGCAAATGTCTTTTTGCCGGAAATTATGGTTGGTTCTATTTAAGGCTAAAGATCATGGAAAAGACAGTAGAGTACGAGTAGGAGTATCTACACATTTTATTTTAAAGACAGAAGTTACTTTACCGAAAGAGAAGAGCCTGATGGAGAAATGGGTGTCAGAAAACTTTTCTTTATTTTGTTTGTGTTATATGTAACCCTAAACTAGCCAAAATTAAGAATATTTTCCATTTAACACAATGCTATCAACTTCATTTCTACCCTCAAGATAACAGCTGGATGTTTTCATGTTTTTTGAGTGTTATCTATAAACTTGACTTCAGTAAAATGTTCCTGTTATATTTCTTCAGCAAAAATCACATAGACTAGAAAGTAATTTTATTTTTGGTCTTACAGCCGTGTTGGTAAATATGGCATTAGCCAAGATATTTGCTGTGGGGGTGGGGCATGGCAGACTCGGGAAGGTAATCGTTCATAGGAGGTTAATCTACAGTCAGCAGACTTTCCATGGGATCTAATTCTGGTCACGGTTCCCCCTGGTGATTTGTAAAATATAGTTCTAGTGAAATATTTTACCCTTTAGAGGTTTGAAAATTGCTTCTCATAAGACCATTTCCTTTCAGGCTCTCAATTACCTCGGTATTCAGCCAACAAAGGAACAACATGAAGCCCTGAGACAGCAAGTCCAGGCTGACTCAAAGGGGACAGTGTCTTTTGGAGGTAATGTCTTAAGTGCATCATGTTGTATTATCACAGACAGTTGGTGAAAGTTATTGTGACCCATTTTCATTAAGAGAGCTTGTTCCTCAGAGGGAGAATGAAAACTCACACCATGCTACTGCAAATTCCTTAACAGGTACTTTAAAAACAGCTATTGATACTAACCTGGCTGGATCAGCAAAAGAGAGACCTGTATCAGGACCCATTAGCTCTAAATATCATTAGTCGATCACGTTCTTTTTGCATGTTTTATTTACTGCATAAACATTGGTTTAATAATAACAAAAGAAATTAGTACAAAATATACAAATTTTAATTTCACTACTAATTACATCTACTTCCTTTTCTTTCAACTAGTGGAATAGGAAGTTTTTAATTGTACTGAGTAATTATTCTTAGAGATGGCATAATGCTCCAAGGTTTTATACACTTGGCGTATTGATGGTTTCTCAGTAGCTGTTATTACAAATCTATATTTATTGCAGCTTTTATAAATCTGCATTTATACTTTCAAATGTAGCAATTTCTTCTCTTTTTTAATAGGATAACCTCCACAATGGTTTGGAATTTCAATATCTATCACTAAGTTATTTTCCAAAAACTGTTTCCTATTTGTCTAGTCTACTATTTGAATGTAATGGTTACCTTCTAGCATTTGTTCTATAATACACATAATAAATGCTACATTCTATCATTTTCAAACATCTCTATTGAAATAAAGAAATATGAGGAAAAACATATTTGGGTCCCATCTCCTCTTGAAAATCACCCCCCAAATAATAGTAATAGGAAATAGAAATATACATATCAGTACAACAACAACAAAAACCACAACTTGTAAGGACAGAAGAGGGGTACAGAGAAAGCAGTACCTACATTAGTGTGCAGAGGCTGGTAAAGCCCAGGCATCTGAAGATGGAGGACTACAGGCAGGGCAGGCTAGCATGGAGGACCAGTATGACTCTAGGCTGGTTTCGGCTGCACATTGAAATCAGAGTTCTCAGAAATGCTGATATTGACATTTATCCATGCTGCCTTTTCACTTTCTCAAGCAGTGTAGCACCTATTACTTCCTTAAACTGTAGCACAAATCTTAAAAGGTCTTATTAATAAAATCAAACCCAGAGCCAGGTATTGGGGTGAATGCTGAATGATCAGAGAAACAGAACAAGCCACAGCTACCTCGCCTTGCCAATTCCTCAGCTGATCCTGTTTCCTCAGACTGGAAGCCTCTGAGTCCTCATCTGAATGGGTTTCAGCTGAACTGCTGCTAAAAGCCTGACCAGCCTAGTTCCTGGTCCTCATGCCTTATATACCTTTCTGCTTCCTGCCATCACTTCCTGGGATTAAAGGCATGAGTCACCATGCCTGGCTGTTTCCAGTGTGGCTTTGAACTCACAGAGATCCGGCCTTCAGAATGCTAGGATTAAAGGCGTGTGTGCCACCATTTTTGGCCTCTGTATCTAGTGGCTGTTCTGTTCTCTGACCCCAGATAAGTTTATTATGGTGCACAATATTTTGGGTAACACATTATCACCACATTAAACTTCCTGGGAGAAGGTACATAGTTCATTGATAAATTAAACCAGAGACATTGTGAAAGTATACTTGTTAGCAGCAAGGGAATTGGGGGTTGTCTGTGGTGAGTCATTGCTCAAAACATGTACCCAGATGCTCAATGACATTTGCATCCGTGTTTATAATCATAGCAGGGGATTTAAGGTGTGTCTCTGAGTAATCTAAACAAAAATGCCAGCAGACCACCAGATTGTTTTCCTATAGTAAAATAATCCTTCCAGTTGACAAGGCAAGTTATGCACACATAATTTCCAGCCAACTTTTTTAGTGCCTTATTAATTGTTAAATAAAAACTCATAATCAAGAGTTTGTGGACATTTGATGACATAAAATATTGAGCCCGAAAGTATCAGATAAAAAGAAAAAAAATGGTGCGAGCAGAAGATAACTTTAGATAAAATAATTAATACCCTTAGGAAAACAAGAAAAAATAATGCACCCATGAAGTATAAGCAGAAATGTGTAAAGTCAGAACAGAGAACATTTATAAACATCCTTTGAATTACAATGTAATAGCTACAGTTAAAACTTACTGAGGATACATAGGTGAGTGGACATCACGTTATGGACTGCTCTGATGCTCAGCTTGACAAGTGGCTTTGGTAAGTTGAAGAAAGCCTGTCTCAGCCCTAATTTGCTCATCTGTAGAGTAGAAGGAGGACCTGCCTCAAAGGAGGTGAAGAATGGTGTGAGGATGATCCTTAAGCACATACAGCTGTTACATAAACTGGCTGTTGCTATTATGAAGCCTTAGATTCTTTAACCCTGAAAAGCCATGCCATAATATTGCCTTTTTTCCCCAGAAAGCATTGTATGCATAATGTGAGAATTAGAGAATTAGATGTCTATGATATGTGTTTGCTTTATTGTTTCTTAACTGAATTATGTGACAAAGCTAACGAAGTGTGATAAAAAAAAAAAGGCTTCTCTATTATTTAAATTTATATTTACCTGTCACTTTGGTCAATACTATTTTAGGATAATTTGTGTAGGTTAATCTGAAGTTCATAATGTTAACTTCCCAGAGAAGAAAGTAATATTTGTTTAGATGAAAACGAATGCTATTTTCTTATCAAAATGTGTTAATTTTAGATTTCGTCCAGGTTGCCAGAAATTTGTTTTGTTTGCAGTTGGATGAAGTAAATGTTGGTGTCCATGAAATCTCCAGCATCTTGGACTCACAGGTAGAGTGTGCTCTCTATGTTTTATATTTTATTCGAACGTAGGGCACAAGTCTTGAATGTTGTGGGTCGTATGTGATGCCCTTTCTCCAGTTTCCACTGGCTTTTAATTTCTTATATTATTTAGTTATTACTTGTGTGGATGTGTAGAGCAGAGCTTGGGTCTCTAGTACTCACATAGAAGTAGGACTTGAGCACCCCTAATCACAGCCCTCAGTAGGCAGACAGGATCTCTAGGACCTTGCTGGCCAATTGAGCTGAGTTGATGAATGCCAGGTTTGATGAGAGACCTGATCTCAAAAACTATGGTGGAGAACAGTTTGGAAATATACTTGATGTCAGCCTCTTACTCCATGTGCACACACATGCATGTGTGCATATATGTGTACACAGGTTCACAAAACATACACACAAAAACTCTATGAACAACACACATTCCTTGAAGAAATATGTAAAACGATAGATTAATCAGAAGTTTTTTCTGTCTCCTCTTTTGTCAGGCCCCTGTGCTATGTTCCACCCCTCAGTTCCGCAGCATTGACAGCCTGCCGTGTGAAAAGGCATGCATTATCATTAGCTAGCAACACAGAGTCATGTGTGTGCCCATTCGAATCTGTCTGGAATCATCATCACATATGCACAGAGAAGTGCCTATAAGTGCATAGCCTGTTGTGTATTACAATCTGAACCATTCCTCTGAGACATAATGTTAAGGACAAACATTACTAAACCCACAGCTACTCTCCTCCATGTGTGTTCTCTTTCAGTTACTTGTGACAATCCCCTGCTCAGAAGTCAGGGCAACCACACTTGGGCTTTCTAAAATAAAATAGTTTTGCCAGCTTTTATGTCTTAGTAAGATAGAATTATGAAGCTTATTCACTTCATCAGTCATTTAATCTACAGAACTTTGAAATTTACCTCATCAAATCTTTTAGTCCTTTCTGTTGTGGATTGTTGGTATTTATTGTTTAAGAGAAACATTCAGCCCAAATATATCCTCTATGTAGTTTACATATCTCATTAACCCAGAATGTGTTCTTGTTTGTGGATGTGTAACTTCTTGTCCTTATTCCACTATCACTTAACAACCCATCCTTCCCTGATTTTCCTGTTGACTTGAAATGCAAACTTAAAGATACAGTAAATAACTAACTATGTATGTAGATGTGTTCTTTGTCTCACTCTCTGTTCTATTCATTTATTTCTCTCCTAGTGCATTATTTTTTAGTTACTTAATACTGGGTTCATTGATATTAATGAGCTAAGGATGTTGTTACTAGCTTCTTACTTTTGATCTGAAAATGATGTTTTAAATGATTTTGCCATGATATCAAATAAGTGTGGTACTTACTTTATATCATAGCATTGAATTTATAGAATGTTTTGGTTATTAACTGAGTATAACTTACTTTCCCTTATTTATATCTTTGTTCTTGTTTTGAATGGCAAAGAATATGACATGTTTCATATACATCTCAAATATTTCTATCAGATTAATTAATTAATATAGTATACTTTGTGATATTATTATAAAAAGAATTTTTATTTTTCATCACTAGTTTTAATTTTACATTTCATGAGAACATACTGTTTGATGTATACATTAGATGTGTACAAATATTGAGTGTCTGCCTCTTTACAATACTTTCTTGTGTTTTCCTAACCTAACTCAATGGTATATTATCCTCGTGTTTTTTGGTTTCCAGTAATAACGCTTTTGTAACACTTTACAATATATCGAATAGAATCCAAACACACTAGTTTTTATTACCTATAATTGTTCTTTTAAATTTATACATCACTACTTTATACTCAGAAATTGGTCCATTTTATCTGTTAGCTCTTCCATTCTCTACTCTATATACCTTGACTGATATCCTGGTAATAACTTTATATTTAGAAGTCTTATATTTTCTATTTTAGTTAAAGTTTGTAAATAAGAAAATTCCCTTGTCTTTTCCTCTGAAAATGTGCACACCAACCCACTTTTCATAATTATATTTAGAGCTCTAATTGTAGTAGTGCATTTTTTTGTTACTATAATGAACTGCCTAAAGCCTGTTAGGTTAAGAAGTTTCTTTAGCTGCCAGCTCTACCTGCACAGATCAAAGTCCAAGATTGGAGAGGGTCGGTGAAGGGACCTCTGGGGGAGGCCTATAGGCAGATTGCATCACAAAGGAAGGAGCCCTCGTGAGAACAAGTGATCACATTGTGAAAACCAGAAAGCAGTGACCTTTCACTAGGCTTCACCTCCTGAAAACCCTCCATCTCATCACTGCACCCTCAGGACCATGTCTCCAAAACATGAATCCTTTAAGAATGAACCACATTCAAACCTTAGTCTGATTGCTTTTAAATAATAGGTCTTATTGATAGGGAGCTTCAATACTGGTATTAGTTATGTTTCTAGAAATACAGAGTGTAGCTGCATGACTAATTTATTGGTTAAAATAAATCTGATCCTCTCATTTAAATATTACTCATGCCACATTTTTGAACATTTCAAACCCCCTTTTTAATAAATAATTTATTTTACCACTGATCATTTTATTCATCACCCCAAAACCTAGCTGCTCAGTTACTCTAAGGAGAGTACCTGGCTTTCTCAGAATGAAGGCACAGACTTATTAGACGAAATCCTGTGGCATTTAGCCAAAACTGAACTGTAGAGCCCTCTTTCCTTCTGCAGATGTGGGTCTTGTGCACTTAGCTACAGAACATTCCAAGCAGATCTGTCTCTCATTGCTGCCAGGTTGATGTGCCCATTTCTCGAGCGAAGGCAGTGCTAGTTCATGATGTGCCAGTAATGTAGAGACCTGTATGAGCATGCAGAGCCTTTGGAGCAGCTGCAAAGCGATGCACATGCTCTGATGAGTAATTTGTTTCCTTCTTAGCACTAGGATTTTAGGGCAGATAAAGAGTGTAGTCAATCTGCAGTACTTTGAAAGCAAAAGCACCATACTGATGGCAGTTGTGCAAGTTGCTCTGTGTGCCAGGATTTCCTGTTGAGGCTGTAGATCAAAACGGTGTGCAATAGTCATTATTAATTTATGAAATTCTATTTGTTGCCTTCTGCTTATCATCACACAGAAGGTTTTATTGTCAAGTGTAAGCTTTCCTTTTTTCTCCAATTGAATCCATAATAAGAATAGTTTCCATCACAGTAACATGTACAATGAAAGAAGTCTCTCAAAGCACACACTGAATTCTCATTTAATATTATTGAATTCTATTTCATTAAAAATTTCATCTTGCAATTCACGGGGGATAAAATATCACAATTTTAAAAGCACTATAAAAGTCACTGCTTGTTAAGTAGCTCACCAAAAACAAATAAAAACCAAGTTATTGTTTCATATTGCAAGTCCCACAAGTATTTAAGTTCAAGAACAGTAGAATGCCTACTCTGAAACAGTTAGTCTGTGGTAGATGATGTTGACAACCTGTGAAGGTGGGGAAATTCCACTATGGCTACCCCCAGCAGCCTTAGTTTCACAATAATAGGGTCAAGTTTATAATTATTTTATGTGGGATGCCTGTGTTCTCCTTTTGTGGGTGATAAAGATGGTTGATGCATTTCTTCCCTTTTTGTGTGAAAAACAGAGAGAGGAGTTTTAGTCAAAGGTGACACATTAGGAAGAACACATAAAAAGGTCTAGTGATTCCCAGGTCCATCTTCAGGGTGTTGATTTTTGATTTAAATAGAGCAAAAATTGAATCGTGGCCAGGAGGTATAAATAATTAAGTAGTCCTGGTCAAGTCATGAGCCCACCCATCTGTGCCTGAGCTGTAGTACTACATGGTGGTCCTTATTCATCATCCACCTGGGAGACTGGTTGTTATAAGAGAATCTGCACCAGAGAACAGGCTCTGTATTTCAAATAGTTGTTGTCATTCTGGGGTGGTGTGTCCTGTACGTTCATTGTTGCTTGGGAGTAGATTTAGTCCATTGTCCCTGGGCTGTAAGGCATTTTAAAAGGAAAGGTTAAAGCAATGACTTGTCTCTGTACCTTCAGCCTTGAAGGAAGATAAACTAGTTTAGGTAGGCAAAGTCAAAAAGGCATCTGAGCCAAAGTAGTAGATGCAGAATGAAATGGAATAAAGAATGAAAGACACATACATGCTTAAGCCTAAAAGTGGGAATATTACCAAGGGATATAGAGTCCTCTTTTCAGGTTCTTAGTCTCATAGCTAAAAGAATTTTAAAATGGACTCAGAAACTAAGCTCAAGGTCAATCTCACTGGCCTCTGAGAGGGAAAACACAGAGCAAGTGTATTGGTGGAAGTATTAAGGCAACTCCACCTGGTTAAAGGGAAGTTTATTTTGTGGGGTAACTTACAAGTGAAGGGATAGGTTACAGGGTCTGGGAGAGGTGAAGTGCAGTCCAGTGGTGTTCTCTGGAGATCTCTGCTCGGTCCACCTCCAGTGTCCAGACACCAGGAACCAAGAGCGCCGGCACATCGGATCTCAGGTCTTAAGGGCTCCTGTCTCAGCCCTGCTTCATAGGCATGGCAGTTACCAGAAGCCTCAATGGGGGTAGTACTTCCATGTCAAAGCTGGAAGAGCTACCTACTACACAAGTGAGTTGCAGGTCTCAGCTGCCATAGGGAGAGAGATGGGTAATACAAGGCCAAAAATGCCTTGACCTTCCACTAAGCTTCACCTCCTAAAGGAGTCAGGGCTCACAGAATTGGGGTGTGGGGGAGCCTTATGAGAGAATGAAAATGCCCTGAGTATCATGACAGTGAGGCTTGGGATTCTGGCCAGTATCTAGAGAAGGGAGATGGAAAGGGAGCAGAAGAAAAAGTTATTGCTCTGTGAGTCAGAACTCAGAAGGTGAACAAGCATGGCAGTGAGGCTCTGCCGACAGCTGGTTGAAGAGGAGTTCATGGGGTATGTGAGTACGTATCTCATTAAGAGGATGCTAGTCCTCCCATTTCTGCCATGCCTCCAAGTGTATGTTTCGGACATCAGGGTACCCATCTTGAGGTTGTAAAACAGGGTTTTTCCCTTATACAGAAGGTCTACTTGCCTTGACTGGGCAAGGGCTTTTCTGCCCACCTCAAAGGGTATTGTCATCCTCTGATCAAACTACTTGTAAGTTTACAATCAGAGAATGTTACTGTGTTGGTATCTATATGTCTCAAAAGGGGTCTCCAACATGGGGCATACTTGCTGTGTATATTAGGAAAGATGTTACCACTCATGGATTATAGCATTTTACCAGAGAGTTGACAGAGATGTGCATATTTTGTAATTGGAGCTTGAAAAGCTGATGTCCACAAATGGTCCTTTTCAGTCCCTTTCTCTCTACCTGTCATTCTCTACAGTTCCTCCTTGAGGAATAAGGACCTTCATAATCATAGAAGAGTAAGTGGGAATGTTTAGTTCTTCATCTTCTGCTGAGTAGCACTTTAGATACTTCCTACTCCTTGCTAAATAAGAGTGAACCACAGGAGCAGAGGAGTAAAAGGCAGCCCATTCTCTCTCTATCCAAAGTAGACTTTGTCCCAGGGATGCAAGGGTGGTTCCACATAGGAAAATCTGTCAATGTAATATACCATATAAACAAACTGAAAGAAAAAAAAAACCACATGATCATCTCATTGCATGCTGAAAAAGCCTTTGACAAAATTCAACAACCCTTCATGATAAAGGTCCTAGAGAGATCAGGAATACAAGGAACATACCTAAACATAATAAAGGCAATTTACAGCAAGCCAACAGCCAACATCAAATTAAATGGAGAGAAACTCAAAGAGATTCCACTAAAATCGGGAACAAGACAAGGCTGTCCACTCTGCCCATATTTATTCAATATAGTACTTGAAGTTCTAGCTAGAGCAATAAGACAACAAAAGGAGATCAAAGAGATAGCAATTAGAAAGGAAGAAGTCAAACGTTTACTATTTGCAGATGATATGGTAGAATAAATAAGTGACCCCCAAAATTCAACCAGGGAACTTTTACAGCTGATAAACTCCTTCAGTAATGTGTCAGGATACAAGATTAACTCACAAAAATCAGTAGCCCTCCTATATACAAATGATAAATGGGCTGAGAATGAAATCAGAGAAACATCACCCTTTACAATAGCCACAAATAGTATAAAATACCTTGGGGGTAACTCTAAGCAAGGAAGGACATGTATGATAAGAACTTTAAGTCTCTGAAGAAAGTAATTGAAGAAGATAACAGAAAATGGAAAGATCTCCCATGCTAATGGATAGATAGGATTAACATAGTAAAAATGGCAATCTTATGAAAAACAATCTACAGATTCAATGCAATCCCATCAAAATCCCAACACAATTCTTCACAGACTTGGAAAGAACAATACTCAACTTCATAAGGAAAAACAAAAAACCCAAGATAGCTAAAACAATAAAGCAACCTCTAGAGGCATCACAATCCAATCTCTATTATAGAGCTATAGTAATAAAAACAGCTTGGTACTGGCATAAAAACCAACATGTGGACCAATGGAATCAAATTGAAGATCCTGACATTAATTCGCACACCTATGAACACCTGATTTTTGACGAAGAAGCCAGAACTGTACAGTGGAGAAAAGAAAGTATCTTCAACAAATGGTGCTGGCATAACTGGATGTCAACATGTAGAAGATTGCAAGTAGATCCATATCTGTTGCAATGCACAAAACTCAAGTCCAAGTGGATCAACAACCTCAACATAAATCCAGCTACACTGAACTTGATAGAAGAGAAAGTAGGAAGTAGTCTTAAATGCATTGGCACAGGAGACCACTTCCTAAATATAACACCAGTATCACAAACACTGAGAGCAACAATTAATAAATGGGACCTCCTAAAACTGAGAAGCTTTTGTAGGGCAAAGAACATGGTCAATAAGACAAAACGACAGCCTACAGAGTGGGAAAAGATCTTCACCAACCCCCCCCCCATCTGACAGACAGCTGATCTCTAAAATTTCTAAAGAATTCAAGAAACTAGACATCAAAATACTGAACAATCCAATTGAAAAATGGGCTACAGAGCTAAACAGAGAATACTCAACAGAAAAATCTTAAATGGCTGAAAGACATTTAAGGAACTGCTCAACATCCTTAGTCATCAGTGAAATGCAAATCAAAATGACTCTGAGATACCATCTTACACCTGTCAGAATGGCTATGATCAAAAACACTGATGACAGTTTATGTTGGAGAGGATGCAAAGCAAGGGGAACACTCCTCCACTTTTGGTGGGAGTACAAACTGGTACAGCCAGTTTGGAAATCAGTATGGTGGTTTCTCAGAAAATTGGGAATCAATCTACCTGATTTTGTTCATCTGGGGCACTGACTATATTTTCTGATGCATCATCATCCAAAAGTTGGGTTTTTGGATTCTGGTGGGGGCACTGGTAAACACAGATGCTATCAGATAGATTAACAAAAAGTCAAAATGATGGATCCTGGGTTCACAGATTCATTTATGTGTCAGAAGTCATGTAAGATAACCTGTTTTGAGAAGATCTCCTTCAGTTCTCTTCCTGTGGCCTACCAAACAACAGTATAGCAGTAGGAGACACAGGATCCCTGGTGCAAGGTCTTTGTTACAAATAAAAGAATGTAAAGATGGATTCAGAAGGAAAGTTGAGGACCTTTCTAGTGGAGTTCAGAGAAAGCAACAGAGCAGGCCAACTGGAGATTTGGCAGCTTCCAGAAGGGAAGTGAGTAAGAGGATGAGGAAGTTAATGCTTTCTGAGTTAGAGGTCAGGACAGCAGAGAGGCTAAGTGGAGGTCTATGATTGCTGTCCTGGGGAAGGGGTCATCAAAAGTGAATGTTGCTAGTGTTAGGGCAAGAAGGACTAGGATTTATGTCATGCCTAGGAAGGGAAGGAGAAAAGAGCAGGGAATTTCTACTGGCAACTATGTCCTAGTTTGTTGTTTCTTAATCCATTGTTTTATTTTTATTAGTTTTATTTGATTTGGAGTTTTTTTGAGAAGCTCTCATGTAGCTAAAGCAGGCCTCAAATTCAGTATGTAGCCTAAGCTAGCCATGAGTTCCTGTTCATCCTGGCTTTACCCTCGAGTGCTTGGATTATAGGCATGCACTACCACATCCAAGTTCTTAATATTTTTAATATCTTTATTGAACTATCATATGTATATGTAATATATCATATATATAATGAGATATAATAGTGATAAGTTTACAGCTTGCTGGATAGTGATCATGTATCTCTTTGTTTTGTTGTCTTTTGTTTTTTGAGACAAGGTTTTTCTGTATAACAGCCCTGACATTCCTGGAACTAGCTTTGTAGACCAGGATGGCCTCACAGAAATCCGCTTACTTCTGTTTCCTGAGTGCTGAGAATAAAGGCATATGCCACCAACCGCCCAGCCCTGTCCTGTATCTCATGTGAAATCACCACTCAAAGTCTCTCATGTAGTTTGAAGTCAGCTCCCTTTCTCACCTGGATATGGAGCCACTGTTTTGTCCTTATAGAGATGGAGTCCATCATTCTTGCACTTCGTAACTAGAATCACAGAGTGTGTGTCCTGTAACTAGTTCTTCCGATCATTGCTTTCTCTGATTCAGATGTCTGGCTCTCACCTTTGTAAGGAGGAATTGCTGAGTCAGTGTATGTCAATACTGCTCTTGTTTATTTGACAATGAACTTTTGGATTTAGGAGAATGTGACATTTAGAACCCAAAATATAAGTATCTTGCTGTGATTCTAATAATCATTTCTATATTAAAAACTTCACACAGTGCTACACCTGCTGCCAGTACAAGGTCATACACAGAAAGGCAAGGTTGGAGCCCACATCCGTACCCAACACAACTCCACACTTGGCAGCAGACTGTAGTCCATTAGAGTATGATGGCTATATCAGTCTAATCAAGAATCATGAATGGATCATTTTCAAAGAGCAGTGAACATGCTGTAAATTCCCAAAAGTATATTTCTCAGTTTAGGCTCTTGTTAGTTTGGTGTATTGAGACTGTTATCTTAACAAATGACATAGAACTGAGTGAAAATATCAAACTGAGTTATATGTGATGAGACTGTAATGTTTTGCTTACACTGGGTTACAATATAAATGGTAATTCACACTCTGTTTATCAATAAACTCCTTATAACTTCTAAAGACTCATCTTATGATATCAGATATGTACTGATAAAATACAATGTTGATAGCATTGTGTTAGGTGCCATGACACATGCTAATTAAGACAGATAAAATTTGCTTTATATAGTTTATGAGGAAGCCAAATACACAAATAATTACAATTTTGTAAGTGCATTATGCAGTAAGGCTAGAATAGTAGAAGAACTTAGAACATTCAGGGGAGGTGTAGAACAAGTTAGCATTTGAATTCTTTTTTTTTTTTTTTTTTTTTTTTGGTTTTTCAAGACAGGGTTTCTCTATGTAGTTTTGGTGCCTGTCCTGGATCTCACTCTGTAGACCAGGCTGGCCTCAGACTCACAGAGATCCTCTTGCTTCTGCCTCCCGAGTGCTGGGATTAAAGGTGTGCACCACCACCACCACCACCACCGCTGCCGCCTGGCTGAATTCATTTGTAAAAGAAAGGTTGAATTTAGTCTTCTAAGAGGTGACCAAGGAGTTCAGAATGAAGTTAGGTGTAGTGTTGTATGCTGTACTCAGCACTTAGGAGGTTGAAACAAGTTCATAACCAACCTGGGGTACATGGTGAGACTCTGTTTCACCACGGTGCTGTCACCAATAAAACTGTTAGAATGAAATGGGGGGGAAAAAAGATAAAATGTGATTGTCAGCAGAAGGTATTCTTCAAAATGATAATTATATGCATAAAGGTTATATGTTAGATCTTAAAGGGCCCAATCTAATATTTAATTTTATATGTTAATCAGTAGCAACAATTCAAGAAAAAGAATATTGTGCCATAATCAAAGTGACTTTTTAGAAATAGTAACTGGGTGTGTTAGTTCTTTGGGAAAGGAAAATTGGTGTTAAGATGTAGGGAGGCAATGATAGAGAAAATCCAAATACAAGATAGTAAGAATTAAAGTACAGCAGTTGTGTCAAGAATGGATATGAAAGAGTGACAGATCTATGATATGAGCACAAAACAAGTATGTCATCAGTGGAACTTGCTGATCATGTAGATGTGAGAACCAGGGGAGAGGAACAAGCTAACAATAACTCCAGTTTTCATTAGTACATTTATGAATGATGAGACCTCAGTATGTATAGGGAAATAAGAAACCCTTATTTAGGAGATTAAATTAGATGGATGGATGGATAGATAGATGGATGGATGGATGGATGGATGGAAGGATGGGTGGATGGATGGAAGGAAGGAAGGAAGGAAGGAAGGAAGGAAGGAAGGAAGGAAGGAAGGAAGGAAGGAAGGAAGGGTGGATGGGTGGGTGGGTGGGTGGGTGAAAGGATAGATGGTGCTTTAGAGCATGCAAGTTAAAGATCCTGACAGGTACAAACAATCAAAGCTATTTGAAATATCTGCACAGCAGGAGAGGGACTTAAAAGGTTTCTGAAGAGTCATAATTGGAGCATAACAGTGATTTTGGCCACTTAGTTTACAGATGAAAGGGGACCATCCCACTCTTCTCCTAGTAAAGGTATAGGACTAAAAACCCACTAGACCGAATGTGGAATATTCCAGAAAGCAGTGAGACAGTGGCTAGCTCTCCAGGAGAGAGCATTTCAAGACAGCTTGGGTCTGGAGATGGTGTAGTGACTGAGAGCACTGAGTTCAGGTCTCAGCACAGACATGGGGTGCCTGTAACTCCAGTTCCCCAGGATCCAGTGCCATCTTCTGGCCTCCATAGGCACTGCACACATGTGCTACATACACACAGCCATAAACACATACACATAAAATAAAAATATACATATTTAAAACATAAGTGCATATCTCTTAGTCATATAAATTCTAAGTAACAACAGTATAAGGTAAAGCTTAAGAGAGAAATCACCCCATATGTTAGTTTTCTTTTACCAAGTCACACAACCCCAAAGTAAAACCTGAATTTTATCATGAAGCAGTAGTTTGAGGGTAGTGAAAAAGAACTTTCAGTTTTCAAGGTTAGCCCCTGATACATAACTTCTGTATTTTAATGTTGACAGCTTCTTCCCTGTGATTCTCTAGAAGCCGATGAGCTGGGAAAACTTAAACAAGAAAGGGATGCTGCTCGGGAAGAAGTGAACGCACTTAAGGTACCCGCCTCTTCGGCTTCCTTATTTTTCCTTTGAAAAAGATGTGATCCTGTACTGGATTCGGGAGGATTGAGGCTCATTTTGTTTTTAATTAAAGTATGTTAGTACCAAATAGGATCAAATCGCTTGTTTAATTGTCTTTAGAGAGCTATCTGATGGTTCCCCACTCACTTCTTTTCCCACTTTGTGATACGCGCATAAGATCCGATGTGCACAGTAGTTTTCCTCTCATGTCTGATCCGGCTCCTCTTCCTCCTTCTCTTCTCTCATGTTGGTGACAACAGCAGATGTAGCTGAGGAGCCAACTAAGCAAGCTGTGACAATTTTGAATCCTCTGATGTTTGTAGGAAATACATTTTTTTCCAGGTGCAGGGCCATGTCTGAGGGATGATGTGTTTTGCTAATGCAATTTGAAAATGAAGGCACTGTGTTTTCAGAACAAATCACATATGCTCCAAATGCGCGATAACATTTTGATTCACTCTCTGTAGTGGCATTCTGTTCTTAATGGAATATTGGGTCTAAGTTAGATCCTGACTTTTACCGGAAGTCATTATATGTTCCAAGGAAAGCAACAAAATTTAAATTATTTTGTTAGGTGACGACCTCTAGTTATTTAATTTAGTTTCATTTGGCATAAGTTCTTTATTCAAAAAAGAAGCACCATTTTCTTTCTTCTGTTGTTTTATAATGCCCGTCTTTAGAGAAAGCCAACATTAAAAAATTTTTAGCATATCTTCTCAGAGAGTTTCTGAAGATAGCCCAGCCAAATCACATTTTTAAAAATGAACATATATGTGCAGGGGTCAGAGACACATGGGAACTTCTGTACCATTCTCTACCTTTAACTATAACCCCCAAAACTGCTCCAAAAAAGTGAATTCTTTAAACAATTATAAAGAAGTGGATGTGTGTTAACTTAGGCATGGATTAGTTCTTATAGGGCCACGTTTTACAGCTCGGCTTCTGTTTCTCCCATGCTTCAAAATGAGTCATAGCAGCTTCTACCACAGCTCTCCCGCGTCTCCCCTGGTAGAGATCCCCTGCACCAGCTATTCATCTTACAGGGTTTTTAGCCAGTTCTCTGTTAACAGATATTTAGGTTATCTCTAGTTTTCAGTAATCAAAACTAACTCCAGGGACAGGAGAGATGGCTTAGCAGTTATGAGAACTTTCTTCTAGTCCAGAGGACCCGTGTTAGGTTCATAGCATCCATATCAAATGACTCACACCTTCCTATAACTCTAGCTCCAGGGGATCCAATACCATCTTCTGGCCTCCAAGGACACCCACACATATGTGACATACACACAGTAGATACACACACATGAAAATGAGAAAAAAGTAAGTCTGTAATAATAATAATTCCATTTCTAGTAACTTTGTAGATGAGCAGTTGTGAAGTTCACAGTAAATCTGTGAAATGGAATTGCAATATTAAAGAATACCGGTGTAAAACATTCTGTATATTTCTCCCAATTTCTATTCATAAGGTTTTAGCAATTTGTATTCCTTCCAAATATAAATGAACTTCCTGCAACTGTGGTTATATTTCATAACTCTGAAATCCCTACCTTTCCACGAGTTGGTGTATCTGTATAGAAATACAGAATTCATTTTTTAAATCGTTAGTTTCTTCTTACTCTCTTCAAACAGACCTATAGTGTTGGTCACGTTGATAAGACAGAATTTTCTATGTGATTCTTCTTTACACAAACAAAATCCACAGATGTCAGAGGTTTCAGAGGTTCTTGGATATTTTTCATTTCCCTAAATTTTATCACTGTTAGATTTAATGATATATTCTGAGTTTTATTTTAATGTCAATATTAATTGCTAGAATTTTAATTTGAAACTGTGTGAGCCATACTCATGTAACATTTAGACAAGGTCCCCACGAGGAGCCATTCAATCAAGATCACCTTTCAAGTTCATGAACTGTAATTGAGCATATTTTAATGTTGCAAACCCTGGAGTCCCAGAATAAAACAGACTCTGTTTTAAGTTTCCTCTGCATTAAATCTTTTCTCTGAGACCCATTCTCTTCTAAAGTTTTATAAGGGCTGGAGGGCTGTCTCAGTCGTTAAGAGTGCCTGTTGTTCATACAGAGAATCTGGGTTCTATTCCCAGCACCCATGTGATGGTTCACAACCAACCATAACTCCAGTTCCAGGGAATCCTATGCTCTCTTTGGGCACCAAGCACACATGTGGTGCACATACATACATGCAGGCCAAACACGTATACACATAAAATAAAATGGATAAATTTAATTTAAAAGTAGTATATCAAGCAATAAATACTTTACTTGAGATAATGTTTGTATTTTCAGTTATTATACCTGTTGTGCTACAGGTGTGTACACACACACACACACACACAGGGATATGCACACTTGGACACACAGAGTAGCAGAGCTTGTTAAATGAGGATCAGAGCAGAAATGGTCTACTCCCACTCATCCTCCACTTGAGGTACAAATAGGCCATGGCTAATTTTTATTTTGCAGAAGTTATGCATCATAGTGCTATGGGAACTTTTTAACCCAAAGCCTTTCACAGAATTCAGACCGCTCCTGCTTTTCAGAGAAGAGTGGAAATATAGGTGCATTTCCCATTTACAGGTGCAAAGGAAAACAGAGCAGAGCGCCAAGAAGGTGGCTTGAGAGCGTAAAGCCACACAAGGCCCCAGGCTCTCCGCTGCTGACCTGTGGCACTCATTGGATTGCTTAGTCATACTCGCCTTCACTTGCCTTTATTTCCCCTCCTAGACCAGAGCACGCTGAGTTATCCAGAGGTCAGGTTTTGCCTCTTCTAAACATGGTGATGTTGCCACAAATCTTCACCACTCTATTTAAGGTCCAAGTAGCCTATTCACATTTTCAGGAAGTTGGCTCCTGAGTCACTAAGCATTTCTGACTAAACCACTCAGCAAGGTGGGACATCTCAGAGTACATACTTAATTTAATTTTAGGTTCAAAGATGGTAATATTTTACCCTTATGTTGTAGACAACTGTGTATTTCATATTTTGGCATAATACTTGTATCCTTTTTCTGAGTTAATTGTTCGAAAATGGGCTAAAATTACATTAGGAAACTAAGAGTCGACCCAGTCTTTCTGTGGTATGATTAGAAGGTTTTTTTTATGCCCAATTCAGAATAACAAGGCCTTTTGTCTGGTAACTCTTTGGTAATAATAGCTGTCACTCACAATTTAGTTGCTGTTTACCCATTTCAATCCTGACTGATTTCTTTTGGATCTCAGAATTTGATATCATATAACATTAAGGTAATAAAGAATGTTTTCACCACAATTATACTTAGATAGTTAAGTACTAGAGAATGGTATGTGAAACCAGAAAATGAACAGGAATTTCATTAGGAGATGTTAGCAATTTGATGTTTGGGGAATAAACTTTGAAACAGAGGACTAAAAATCATGCTTGGTGTCACGATGACATGCTATTAATTCAGTGTTTTTTAAACACAGGAGAAATTACTTGAATCAGAGAAACATAGGAAAGAGCTAACAGAAGAACTCCAGAATGTGAAACAGGTAAGTCTATGTGGGGGTAGGGTGTGGGAGGGGATTGGGGATGCGTAAGAGTGGGTGCATGGGTCTACCCAAATTTTAAAGCAGTAATGCTTCATCATATCTCAAAATCTGCTGCTGCAAACAACCCAGGAGAAAACTGGAGAACTCTTAAAAATGAGCGTTTGGAGTTTATACTCACTAGAGTCCTACTCTGTTACTCAAACAGGCTTTAAAACTCTGAAATGGCTTCCATGAACCAAAATGACCAGCCCCTTTGCTTTCCTGTCCTTTCATTTCCCTTTTCTTTCTGTTCTCCCTTTCTTTCTTTTGTTATTTGTACTTCAAGATTTTATTAAAGAAAAACAAAACAAGCACTCCTCCCCAAAACTGCACCACAGAGCATTGTTACAGTTAGTTGTTAATAGTAAGTGATTAAGAATTTGCTTTCACTTTCCATAGTCTTCACCAAATTGAAAACAGATTAGAACAAGACAGATAGAAATATGAAAAAGTAGAAGCACAAACAGTGAATCCACTCTGAATGTTAATACTCTGAGTAAGTGTTACTAGAACCCTCTTAGAGACCTGCAGTGGTTGCTTGCTTCTGAATCCCTCTCACACTGCCCTCATAGAAAGCATTAAATTGGCCAAGAAAACAAACGGAGCCATACGTGACTCCTATCCTCAATATGGCCATGACAGAGACCAGAATAAACCTCCAAAAGTACATATAAAGAGAGTAAATTATTTTCAGAGCAAGTCCTGAAGCTAGCCTACCACTCAAACCCAGGCTACCTGGAACAGAGAAAGCATTAAGGACTCTGAAAGGAGTAGGGAGAAACAAGAATCCATGAAATAGAAGTGAAATCAGCCCCAGAAAGAGAAGGCGTAGTAATTAATGCCCAAATCCCAGACATCTGACAGGACTTGATGGCTCTCAGCCTGGATTCAGAAGAGTGTGCCCCCCAGAAGTAGCAGCCACTGAGAATCATAGCTTCTGGAGAAGAATCAGGTGGATTAGTTAACAGAATACAATGGGACCAAGCAGTTACACAAAATTAAACCCCAAGAGGAAAATGAAGGATCTTACAGAAAGAGAAGACATATCAATCTGCCCACTTCTCACCCTGGGACCATCAGTAATATGACCCATAATGCACCTACACAGAAGAGGGTGCTCTTGACCTAAGACCTTTCTATGAAATAATTTTTTAAGCAAAAAAAAAAAAAAAAATTCAACATCATTACCAAACTGTAAAAGTTTGTGTGAATTAAAGTTTCAGTCCTGGTAAAATGTGCACAGTAATTGAATAACAAAATGGTAGACAGCTATAATGTAACATTCCACATTCAGCCAAATAAGTATTTGGAGCTAAGAGAAATATTCCTCAAATCTGAAATTTAAAAAGAAGAAGACAAGACTAGGGCCAGTGAGATGGCTCATGGAGTCAAGGTGCTTGCTACCAAGCCTGGCAGTTGTAAAAATTTAGTAAAGAAATAGAAATGAAAATTAAATTTCCAAGATTTATATTCAGGTGCACTGGAAACATGACAATAAATTGTGGAATTTCTTGGAGAAACCAGTTAGAACAAGAAAACACTAAAATTGAGAATTATCCAACCAAACTTTCCAGAATTAGAAAAGCTGCATCAAATGAGCAGCCTCTTGGAGGGTCCAGAATCTCCCACCACCACCATGTGTACATGCCCAGAAAGATGATGGATTTCAGGGCCCAGAAGTAAGTTCAGTTACTCCTGGAGCAACATCACAAAGTAGGAAGTGCTAGTTGACAGAGCCACACCATGAGGAGCTGCCTGACAAGGACTTCTGTGCCTGCATCTGGATGAACCAGGGCACCAAAGCATTAGTCATAGTCGTAAATGGTGCACCGTGGAATAATGATAACTCACAAGTCCGTACCATGTATAATTAGATTAGCTAATGGATGGGCAGAGAGCAGCACTGTGGCTCGTGGTGATTGTGGAGTGCAGACTGGAAACAGCAGCAACACTGCTAGATTTGGAAAGAAGCATTTTGAATGTTTTAGTAAGGACTGAATTAGGGACAAATTAAGATGCTAAATTTAGGAGGAAATTTTAATGAACAAGATATCTACATAGTTATGTGGTTTAAAAGTAACTCTCTAAACCACTGCTAATTATAAGGGAGAAATAGTAATTATGCAGTGGAAAATTGAGAAAACAGTTTGATGCTAAAAGTTGTCCTCACCAATGAAGAAGTCATTGTCACTCCAAATGTAATACCCTGAAAAGGACACAGTGTCACCTGTGTGCTATTCTGACTGAGAGTGAGTAGCCTAAGTCTAACCTCAGGGGACATCTGGTGTGTGTGTGTGTGTGTGTGTGTGTGTGTGTGTGTGTGTGTGTGTGTGTGT
>CABHPR010137136.1:21583-45437 GCA_902168415.1 Peromyscus melanophrys | reverse complement strand
AGAGAGAGAGAGAGAGAGAGAGAGAGAGAGAGAGAGAGACTGACCTTGGAACACTCAGCCCTAAAAGGAGATATCTTCATTAAATTCCTCCCCTTGGAGCTCAGAGAAACCCGTGGAAGAGGTGGTAGAAAGATTGTAAGAACCAGAGGGGATAGAAGATACCAAGAAAACTAGGCCTTCTAAATCAAAGTGACCAAAGCTCATATGAACTCACAGAGACTGAGGCAGCATGCACTGGGTCTTCATGGGTCTGTAACAAGGTTCCATGTATGTACTATGGCTTCCAGTTTGTCTCTGTATGGTATTCCTGAGTATGTGAATGAGGTAGCATTTGATTTTTGTATCTTTTTTGGTGATCTCTTTTTGTTTGTTTTGTCCAATCCTGATGTCTTAGTGATTGTTTATTTCATATTGTATTCTGTTGTGTTGTGCTGTGCTGTGTTGTACTGTATCTTATTGAATTGTATTGCATTATTATCCTTTAGAAAACTGTTTTCTAATGAGAAATAAAGGGAGTGGATCCAAATGCAATGGGAGATGGGAAGGAACTGAGAGAACTAGAGGTAGAGCAAACCATAATCAGGATATATTATGTAAGAAAAGACTCTATTTTCAATAAAAGGAAAAATGTATATAATACTTTTTAAAATAAAAGTCATCATGCTTCTCCAAATATCAATTATTTAATTCCTCTTGTATAGCTAAAGTTATATATATTTTTGATTAAATTTGATCTGTAGTCTTTGGTAAACCAAAATTCTACTATTACTTAAATTAGTTCACTTTTTTTTATCTAGTTTGCACATCTATGTAAGATAAAGTTAACATTTCTTTTGATTTCTAGATTTAAAAGTCCTATTAAAACAATAATACATAAAATGATAGAATGCCCTTGTATTTAAGGCTGAAAAGTATTCTATTCTACACACACACACACACACACACACACACACACACAACACAACATACACATTCCCATTCACCCACCAACACACACCTTGCTGCCACACCTTGGCTATTTCTCAGAATGAAGCAATGTATATTTGATTGTAGATGACTCTACCATGTAACAATTTCATTTGCTTTGCACATTTAGTTATTGGGATTGTTTGATTATGACAGTTTATTTTTAATTTTGAGAAGCCTCCTTAGTACCATCCCTAATTACTCTCATGCTGTTTTTATAATGATCGCTACTAACTTACATTTCAACCAACAACATGAGTGGAGTTTCTTTGTATCTTCTCATTACTTGCACTAGTAATATTTAGTCTTTCTTATTGGAGTAAGAGGGTACCTCAGTGTGGTTATGATTAGCACTTCCATAATCTTAAGTGACACCTAGCAGTTTGTGCATATATACTGGTCATCTACTTTCGGGAAAAAGTCTTGTTTTTAAAGTAATTTAAAGTTTTGTTTTAAATTTCATATGTAAGTGCTATATTTATATTATTTTCACTTCACTCTCTCCACCATCCAAATCTCCTTGTAACCTCCATGCCCCCTCAAATTATTGTCCTCTTCTTCTTCAGTTAATGCATATATTGTACATGTCAATATATTTTATATATAAATATAAATAAATAAATATATATATATATATATATATATAAAACTTCTGAGTCATTTTAATGTGTTTGAATGTACATGTGTTTGGGGGTTGATCAATTGCGATTAGATAACCTATCAGGGAGCTCATATCTGGAGAAGACCTATTCTTCCTCTCCCATTAACCATTGATTTTCTACAGCTCAGATTCTAGAGGAAAGATTCTTGGTGAGAATTCTCCGATCCACATTGGCATACAAAGTGGTATTTTCATCATACAGTTCTTGATTTTGTGTGACTATATATCGTTAAGCTTTCATGAGTGTACCTTTCCTGAAATATATAGATGACATTATCTTATAGCAGCCATCCTAAGTCTTCTGGTTCTTACAATTGTTCTGTCTCCAGTTCTGTGGCATTCTGTGAGTCTTAAGTGGAACTATTGTGTTGTAGATTTATCAGCTGTGGTTGGGCACCCAAGGTCTGTCTGTATTTTGATCAATTGTGAATTTCTATGATGGTCTCCATTTTCTGCAAGAAGAAGCTACTTTGATATTGGGTGAGATCTACACTTATCTGTGGGTATAAGGATAAATATTTAAATTCAGCTAGAAATTTATATTGGATAAGGAAAACAATGGTAATAGATTTTCCTGGAGAGTCCATGAACTTCTCAGTCATCAGTCATGATTAATTGGCGAGATTATAGTATCACTTATGAATTTTATTTAGGCCTTTAGTCAATGTTACCAACTATGAGTTCTGTATTGTGGAGGGGACTATAAATCTAACTAGAAAGTGTTTGCTTACTCCCATTGTATTCCTGACATTATTGCACAGCATCATACTTGGTCAGGGTAGTTATTATTAAAGTGCATGTCATTTTTTATAGTATTTTTATTTTATAATTAACTTAATTTCACATATCAGCCACAGATTCCCCCGTCCTCCCTCCTCCAACCCCCCCCAGTATTCCCCCCCCAATCCAGCCCCCACTCCCACCTCCTCCAAGGCAAGGTGTCCCCTGGGGAGTCAGCTCAGCCTGGCAGACTCAGGTAAGGCAGGTCCAATCCCATCCTCCGTACACCAAGGCTGAGCAAATAGTCTCAGCATAGGCCCCAGGCTCCAAAAAGTCAGCCCATGCACCAGGGACAGGTCCTGGCTCCACTGTCTGGGGGCCTCTCAAACAGTTCAAGCTAATCAACTGTCTCATTTATCCAGAAGTCCTGGTCCAGTTCCATGGGGGCTCCTCTGCCACTGGTTCACAGTTCATGTGCTTCCACTAGTTTGGTTATTTGTCCCTTTGCTTCTTCCAACCATAGTGTCAACATCTCTCACTCATACAATCCCTCCTCTCTCGCCAATTGGACTCCCGGAGCTCCACCTGGGGCTGGCCATGGATCTCTGCATTTGCTTCCATTAGACACTAGATGAGAGTTCTATCATGACAGCCAGGGTGTTTGGCCATCCAATTACCAGAGAAGGTCAGCTCAGGCACTCTCTCAACCATTGCCAGTAGTCTATGGTGGAGGTATCTTTGTGGATTTCTGGAGACTTCTCTAGCACTCTACTTCTTCCCCTGGGGTCTTCATTCATCATGGTATCTCCCTCTCCATTCTCCCACACTGCTCCTGATCCAGCTGGGACCTCCCACTCCTCTAATCTTGCATTCTCCTGACCCTTGCCCTCCATTATACCCCCTCATTCCCAGTTTGCTCATGTAGATCTCATCCATGTCTCTGTCACTTGGCAATCCCTGTGTCTTTCTTAGGGTCCTCTTTACTAGGTAGCCTCCCTGGAGTTGTGAGATGCAGTCTGGTTATCCTTTGCTTTACATCTAGCATCCACTTATGAGTGTGTACAGACCATGTTTGTCTTTTTGAGTCTGGGTTACCTCAATCAGGATGATTTTTTCTAGTTTTTGTCCTCAAAACTCATGATGTCATTCTTACACTGTCACAATGGCTAAGATCAAACACTGAAGACAGCTTATGTTGGAGAGGATGTGGAGCAAGGGAAACTCTCCTCTACTGTTGGTGAGAATGCAAGCTTGTACAGCCACTTTGGAAATCAATATGGTGCTTTCTTAGAAAATTGGGAATCAACCTCCCTCAAGACCCAGCTATTCCACTCTTGAGCATATACCCAAGGAATGCTCAATCATACCACAAGGGCACTTGCTCAGCTATGTTCATAGCAGCATTATATGTAATAGCCAGAACCTAAAAACAACCTACATGCCCTTCAACTGAAGAATGGATAAACAAAATGTGGTACATATACACAATAGAGTACTACTCAGCAAAGAAAAACAGTGCATGTCATTGATAGCTGGCTTAGACTTGATCCTCCTTTCCCTGAATAGTATGCTTAGAAACTTCCTGTACTATGTAGGGTATCCAGTAGGGATGAAGCTTCCAGGTAAATGCCAGCTTAGTTGTCCATGTCATATGACTTAAATATGTGTTGTTCTTAGCAATAGGGCTTTATGATTCAATTCTGGGAATAATTGAGTGCAATTGTAATACCTATAAGGTTTGGAGGTTATATATGGGACCCCCCAACTGGCAAACAACTTAAAGAGAAGTAATTCATACCTGATGCTAGGCCTTTTATGTAATATCTTATGGTATTCAGGAGATGCATTGTCCTCTGTTATAGGGGTAACTCCATTTAACCCTCTTTTACATATGTGTATACATTTCTTGTGTTGTATATGTGTATATGTATATGATGTGTGTATATGTATGTATATTTTAGGAATCCTTTATACCAGTAGGTTTTGATATGGCTCTTTCAAAATTCTTTAGTGTTAGTTATCCTTATTATATTCCCTCCTCTACCTTTCCTTCTCATCCCTATACCACATTAAGCCCTTCCCATTTCATTATCTCTTTTCTTCCTTCATGCCATCTTGACTCTATGACCCTTCCCAGAGAGTCACACTTGGCCTGTTCCTAGTCCCCTGATTGTTATAGTGAACTCTATTTAAACTTATCTGTCTAAAGATTGAAAACTGGCATCCACATAAGATAAAGATCATGTGCAGTTTGTTTTCACTCAGTCTCAGCTACCTCAATCAAAATACTTATTTCTAGTTCCATTAATTTCCCTGTGTATTCCATAATTTAATTTTTCTTTGAATCTAAACTAACAATACTTAATTATACCTGCACAACAGTTTAATTACCCATTCATCAGTTGAAGAAGGGTGTTTTCATTCTCTGTCATTCCTGAATAGGGAAACAATAAAAGTAGAAAAGTAATCATTTCTCTAATAGTATATAGCAACCTTTGGAAACGTACCCAGTAGTGATATGGCTGGATCATATGGCACATCCATGTCTAGATTTTTGAGGACAGACCTTTGCGCATGCTGCTTCAGTCTCTGTGAGTTCATAAGTATTTAGATCTGGTTGATTTAATAGGGCCTTGTTTCTTGGTGTCCTCAATCCCAGCTGCATCTTATGGTCTTTCTACCTCCTCCTCCTCCTCTTCAGGTGTCTCTGAGTCCCGAGAGGAGGTATTTGATGGATACATACCTTCTAGGGCTGAGTGTTCCAAGGAATCTCACTCTTTCTAAAATATATGGCCGTAGATTTCTTTATGCTACAGGAGGAAGCGTCTCCGATGATAGCAAAGCAAGACACTGATCTATGACTACAGCAAAATGTCATTATGAGTCATTTCATTGACAGTTTTTTTGTTAGTTTGTTTTTTAGAACAATATTTGGTTTTATCTAAGGTTCCAAGGCTATCTAGACACCACTTCATGGTCACTCAAGCATTGTCAAGTATGAGTATCCTATCACAGAGTGGGATTAATGTCAAATAAGATACTGGTATGTAACTCCCACTCATTTTGTATCACTATTATACTAAAATGCAACTCAATTAGATGTAAGCCAATTCTGATCCTGCAAGTTTAATTTGGTGACAATATATCTTCAGTTGGAGCGCTGTCTCTCCATTGTTTAATGACGACATTCAGATCACCTTCATAGATATATATTTTTAGGAAGCTTCTACTGTAATAGATTTTAATACTACCCTTCAAATGGCACTTAATTTTAGCTGTCTCTCCCTATATTGTCTCTCTCATCTTCCTTCCCCCTTCTACACTTGGTCCTCCCATACTACCATCCCCAACAACCCATAACTATCTATTCTAATTTCCTTTCCCAGGGATATCTGTTTGTCCCCTCCTACCTAACCTCTGTGTTGCTACAGATTGTAGGTTGGTAATCATTGACTTAAGATCTAATATTATATATCACATATGTGAATTCTTACCATGTTTGTCATTCAATGTTTGGATTACTTCACTCCAAATAATATTTTTCTAGTACAATCCCTTTGTCTGAAAAATCTCGTGATTTCTTTCTTTCCTTTTTCTTTCTCTTCATCTTGATTTCATAGTATTACTCCATTGTGTATGATATGTGTGATATTTTTGAGGTACATCTAGGTTGTTTCAAATGTTTGAATATTATGAAGAGTGCAGAAATTAATATGGTTGACACTTGTCCCTGTGGTAGGGTGAAGTGTCCTTAGGGTGTATCCCCAATGTGGTATAGCTGGATATTGATTCCCATTTTCCTGAGGAATCACCACACTGATTTCCACAGTAGCTTTACAAGTTTATTCTCCTACCAGCAATGGAGGTGTGTTCCCCTTACTCCCCATCTGCAACATTCTGATATGTCACTTGTGTTAGTGATTCTAGCCATTCTGACAGGTGTAAAATAGAATCTCCCAGTAGTTTTGATTTGAATTTCAATGATAGGTAATGATGTTGAACATTTCTTCAAATGTTGCTGAACTATTTGAGATTCCTGTAATGAGAATTCTCTTTTTAGATCTGTACCCATTTTTTTAATTGGATTACTTGGATTGTCGATGTCTAGTTTCTTGAGTTCTTTATATATTTTGGATATCATTCCTCTATCAGAAGATGAGTTGTTAAAAATCATTTACCATGATGTACACTATGACTTTGTCATGACAGTGTCCTTTGCTATACAGAGCTTTTCATTTTTTTTTTTTTGGATAGTACTTGGTTTATTCATTAGAAAAACAAAAACAAAACCCAATGGGACTTACATACAAAACAAGATGGTTTTTTTTTTGTTTTCAAGGGTTAAAAGCACTCTTTAAAAATTTAAAGTGGAAACACGGATGACACAAAGCTGTTTCTCCCAGAAACACATAAAGAAATATAATATGCACATGGAATTTATTATACACAGATCTTTCAGGGGCAAGACAGGACCACAGAGCCCTGTACACATCACAGCTCTCAGCCAAGTGCCTTGACTGAAGCCCACAAGGGGCCCCAAAGCAAGAAAAAGCTAGCAGCCCCAAAGGTAATGGACACCACCCTGGGGGCGTTCCACCCTGACCCTTTCTCGAAGCTCCTAAAGGATTCGAGAGCCTCTGTACCACCAGAAAACACAGCTGTCAAGAGCGAAGCTGTGCACCAGGCTTCATCGTGCCTAGCAGATACATCCACCGAGCTGATGTGCACAGAAGCCATCCTGGACATTTCCAAGACCATCCTGCCAGTCCCCGTGGAAGGCAGAACTTTTCATTTTCAAGAGGTCCTATTTATTAATGATTTATCTGACTGCCTGTGCTAACAAGATTTTCTGTTCGAAAAGTCTGTTCCTGTGCTATTGAGTTCAAGGCTATTTCCCATTTTCTTTTATATTGGGTCCACTGTATCTGGTCATTTTTTTTAAGTCTTGGATCCATTTGGAGCCAAGTTTTGTGCAAGGTGATAAGTATGGGTTTATTTGGATTCTTAGACGTGGAGCTATCTGCTTTGACCAGCACCATTGTTAAAGATGCCAATTTTTATCCAATGTGTATTTCCTGCCTCTTTATAAAAAAGAAAGCATCCCTAGGCCTTTGAATTTCTGTCTGGGTGTTCATTTCAGGCTCACTGATCAATATGTATGTGTTTTTGCCAATACCCTCTTTCTTAATAGAAACTAGAATACAAAGAGCTAGGCTTATAACATACAGTTAAGACATATTAATAATCAAGGAAATATTGTCCATTAAGAGCATTTCCCTTTATTTAATTAATTTGAAGTTTTACAACTATACTACCACTTCAGTCAAATTTGTTTATGTTCTAAAAAACAACAAACAAACAAATAAGAAACCCTGCATTTTTCAATTTACTATTATTTCTTTCTTCCATGAAACATACTGACAGGAAAAATTTTTGTTTGCTATTGTTAATGGAAATTAAAATTTAATCTATTCATATGTTATTTCAACAAACTATTCCAGAATTATTAGCACCATTAATTCTTCTATTTTCCTGCAAGAGATACAACTGATTTAGAAGAAGAAGAGCAGGACAAGGAAGAGGAGGAGGAAGAAGAAAAAGAAGAGGAGAGCATAATGAAAAACCTAGAGAAAGGTGGTCATTTGAAAGTTTGGAATGTGTCAGGGTTTATGTGGTAGTACTTCACAGTGGGAACAGGGACAATGATTAATTAAAACACTAAAATGTTTCTATAGCAATACTACTGAGCATGAAAAATTCCTAGAGTAAAGGTGTACTCACATAGAATAAAAGAATTCAGATTTCTTATCACAAGTGTTTAAGCTGCTAAATGAGTACCAAAAGTATTGACATTTTGAGAGTTTTTTGGTTTGTAGATAAGTGTCTATAATCATATTTAAGTTTTTAATGAAGCTACTTTCATCATTCCATTACCAAAGTATCATTTGCTTGAAATACATTAGTATGTTAGTTCATATGCCTATTTCTTGATAACTCAACCTTCAGAAAAGATGTGGACTTCTTCCCCAAGGATGAGACTTGCAGTTGTCTCTTTCATCCATGATCAAAGCACTTTTCTCTCACCTGCTTGCATTATATTATATTCTTGCCACCACCAGCCCCAGATTCTCTGACCTGACCCAGTCCTCTCTTTCTCAGATGAAGGGCTAGGTAGGTCTCAGCAGCCATCCTTACAGATTGGTTTATTTTATACATGAAATAAGAAGTCCTTTTTAAAGCAATCGGTAGCAGTTGAATGTGACCATGAATGCAAAACTGTGCTTAGTACTTTGTCTATGACACAAAAGTTATATAACAGCTCTGTTAAGTAACTATTGCAAAGATTAGCCAAGCCCCCAAAAGATCTAATATTTCAGTAATTTTCCTATGTTTGAAGTTATGATACCTACTCCTTCTTTGTCACTTGGATGAGAGTGTATGTGCAAGTTTACCAATCATAACTAAATATTTAATTTTGAAGACTTAAAGATAATTAAGTCCTATGGTGTACAAAATAGATGGGATTGCAGAACTTTGCTCATCTTATAAATCAGGTTTTATCTTTCTATCTGGTAAACTACCACCAGTTTGTACTCTCTTTTTACTATTTACTCAGTACCTCTATTTATTTAAATTATACAAATTCATTGCATCCAAATAGGCATTTGAAATATTACATTATTTATCTCCCCATAAATATTTGCACTGGACATATATTGTATTAATTCCAAACGACCAAAGCATAAAGAAATCATACACAATTACCCAATAGTGTGAAAACTATAGACTATTACAATAAGCTCTCTATCTGTGTATATCTCACTCAAAAATTAGAAACTGGAAAATACCACATATTTTAAAAATAGTTATAGTCTAATATTTTAGCATAGATGATAGATTTGAGCATATTTGAATATAATATTCTTTATTTTTATTCATTTCTTATTCAAGCATTATTTTAACTTTCAGTCTTCAGTTCTTATCCTTGATGTGTCTTTATTTTTGCAGCTAATTTCAGTGTTTATTCTGAAACTTAAGCGTTTGTCCTGAGATATGTACTAATATTTTCAATTGTTCCTAAAAATTGTCATGTAATTGTAAATACCCACATGATAACTCAGATATTTCATTAATTTGAGTGTTTATTTTTCTTATGCTGGTTTTTATCATCCAATAAATGAGTTCTTAAAATTTACCCTAAAGGAATAAATTGTTTGAGGTTATTTGAAAATTGTCAGTATGACAGTGTGACCAGTCTCAAAGCCATGATTTACTCACATACTGAATCAAATATTTTTTTTTTATTGTCTTTGTCATCTCTGGTTCATGTTTGTTTGTCTCTATTAAAAGTTAAGGTCATGTCTTCCTCAGACACAAAGGTAAGTCAGAAAGGGAGGGGTATTCACCAACCTACCAAAGAGAGAGCTAAAGTAGAATAAGGAAACTGATAATGAGTAAATCTAGCCCCAAGTCTCATATTACAACAATGAGGTGAAAAATCTTCAATTTTAACTTCATTCTGGGACATGACCAAAATAACCTATTTCCTGGATAAAGAATTTTAAGTAAATTTAACTGCTTTCAAATATTAGCAAATATATGCCAGGAACTTAATTAACTAAGATTTTTTGCTGACATCTAGAATATATGAGCAACAGTCATCTCAATAGAAGCTACTGGCAGCCTATAGAATAAGAAAAGATTTTTACCAACTTGACATCAGATAAATTGCTAACCTTAAAAATTTATAATATCTCAAGAAAATAGACATCAACAAACTAAATAATTCAATTTAAAAAAGTTACAGGTCTAAAAAAAGAATTCTCAACAGAGGAATCTCAAATGTCTGAAGAACATTTAAAGAAATGTTCAGCATCCTTAGCCATCAGGGAAATACAAATAAAAACTATTAGAGGGGGGCTGGAGAGATGGCTCAGCAGTTAAGAGCACTAGCTCCTCTTCCAGAGGACCCAGGTTCAGTTCCTAGTATCCACATGACAGCTCACAACTGTCTGTAACTCCAGTTCATAGGGATCTGACACACCTTCACACCAATGCACATAAAATAAAGTTAAATTATTAAAAAAAAACTATTAGAGATTCCATCTTACACCTGTAAAAGTGGCTAAGGGTCAATTGTGCATATGATAGCTCGTGCTGGTGAGGATGTGGAGCAAGGGGAACACTCCTCCATTGCTGGTGGGACTGCAAACTTGTGCAGCCACTGGAAATCAGTATGTCCATTCCTCAAAAGTTTAGGAATGAATCTATCTCAAGACCCAGCAATAGCACTCTTGGGTATATACCCAAAAGTCAACCCATCCTACCACAAGAACATTTGCTCAACTATGTCCACAGTGGCCTTATTTGTAATATCCAGAAACTGCAAAAAATTAGATATCCCTCAATGAAAGGATGGATAAAGAAAACGTGATGCATTTATACAATGGAGTATTATTCAGCTATTGAAAAATGACATCATGAAATCTGCAGGCAAATTGTTGGACCTAGAATAAGTCATCCTGACCAAGGCAACCCAGACCCAGAAAAACATACATAATATATTTACTTGTAAGTGGATATTGGCTGTAAGGTAAAGGATAATCACACTACAATCCACAGACCTAGATAGATTAAGTAAAAAGGAGAACACTAGGGATGAACACATGGGTCTCACTGGGAAGGGAAAATAATGTATTTTGCGGGTGTACTGGTGGTGAATAGGCATGGGAACCAGAGGGATCAGGTTGTGGATGGAAGGAGGAAGAGAAAACAAGGGGAGATGATGGGAATTGGGGGGTATTTAAGGGGGTGATGGGGAAACAGTGAACTGGAATCTTCCTGGAACCAAAGAGGGTGACCCTATCAAGGGCTCCTACTACTGAGGATACAGAGCCTGAACAGGCCATCTGATGTACCCAGGCAAGGCTTCTGGTGGATGGCACTGAGATACCAATACAGCCACAAAACCTTCAACTTACAACCTGTAGTGCCTGTAAGCTATGCCAGGGCTATGGTGGCTCAAAGCTTGTGGGAGTGGTCAACCAATGACTGGTCTAATTTGAGTCCCATGACATGAGAGGAAGCCCATGCTCTATAGTGCCTAGATGGCCAGATACCGGAAAACAGATGATAGCCCAGAGACCTAAGCTAGAATCAAACATGACTGACAAAAGTAAATAAATAAATAAATAAATAAATAAATAAATAAATAAATAAATAAATAAATAAATAAATAAAAATAAGCCAATGAAATGATTCCTAAAGATATTCTACTATACTCATAGTTTGGTGCCTAGCTCAATTGTCAATTGTCATCAGAGAGGCTTTATCCAGCAGCTGATGGGAGCAGATGCAGAGACTCAGAACCAAACATTAGGCAGAGCTTGGGAAACTCCTCAGAGGATGGGGAAGAAGCATTGTAGGAACCAGAGGAATCAAGGATACTAGGAGAGCATGGCTCACAAAAGTGACTAACCAACGTTCACAGAGCCTCACAGATCCTGAAGCAGCAATCACAGTACCTACATGGGTCTGTGCTAGGTCCTCTGCATATGTGATTGTTTAGCTTGGGGTGTTTGTGAGACTCCTAACAGTGTGAGTAGGGTTGTTTCTGGCTCTTTTGTCTGTTCTTGGTGCCCTTTTCCTTCTACTGGGTTGCCTTATTCAGCCTTGATAAAGGGGCTTATGGCTAATCTTTCTGCATCTTGTTATACTTTGTTTAGTTGATATCACTAGGATGCCTGCTTTTTTTTCTGAAGGGAAACAAAGGAGGAGTGCATCTGGGGAGAGGGAAGGGGAAAGGGGAAACTGGGAAGATTAGAGAGAGGGGAGGCTATGGTCAGAATATATTGTATGATTGGAGATTTTTTTTAAAAAAACATGTAGATCTATTTAGAAATCTGGGAAGTTGAAGCAAACATTTAGTGGTAAGTGAATATCTCACATTCAGTGATATCATTCAATGAAATCTTCCAATAGTTCATGTTTTCCCTTTTCTCTGTGCTATGCAAGATTGATGTAGAGCTGTAGTTTTAATGGTTAAAGATCATCATACTGAATACACATTCATGTTTCAACTCTATCATTGATTCATTTATATGCCATATAAATTATGCATATCTTAAGACCAGTTTCATACATTTTTGTATAGACTTTTTCAGTTGTGATAAAGAATTAAGGGGTAAATTCAAGTTGCCTATATCTAGAGAAATTTCAATGTGGGCAAAGACGATGAAAGTCTGTTATTTACGTAGGAGCTTTTCTCATGAGCTGGTTTCTTGCTCTTCTGAAGGTTCTACCTTCTTCCCTAATTTCCAATGCATACAGTTAGGTCAGAACTTAATTTACCTCACTGTTACAATTCATTTGCAATCTGTAAATTTTCTCAAATTAGATGCAGTATTTTCCTATCTGAAAATATTTTCATCTATTAAACTAAATCACCTTGTGTTTTGCTAATCAAAACTTAAAAATAAATTTAGGTAATGTGTATGATATTGAATATATTGCTGTGGTGAACACGTAAATGATGATGATGTCATTGAAGAATTCAGTAGTTTTTACAGTTACATGTTTTTAAGAAGATCAAATATAATATGAACATTCTTCAAGTAAGATAATGATAATTTGTGGACTTTCTTTTCCTGAAAACAGATTTCTTGTTTTGAAGAAGGCATTATAGAGAGCCACCATCTCATCAGTCCTTCCTTATTTGTATACAGATCTACCTTAACACATATATGTTAGTTTAGGACGTTAGTCCATCATTGTCTTACTTTTGAATGTTCAGAGCAACCACTCTTCCAACGCAGGAGTAAATTATCTACTTAATAAAACAATCTAAATTTATCTTTGGGAATTCTGTTTGCAGAAAATCACAAGAGGACCCAAGTGCAGGTGAAAGACTCCCAAGCACTGCCCTGGCCTAGTGGTCCAGGGAAAGAGGTAACCACTGAAAAGAGTAAATATGTGGTGGAGAGTGAGGAAGACAGAAAAAATGGAGTGGTGTGTGCTCTACAGTAAGAGGTGAGCCGGAGACATGATGGCAGTGGCAGGTGACTATCGGATATAAAACACTTGTTAGAACGGCTTTCAGGTTCCTAAGAGGGGAAATAGCTTCACTCCTAGATATTTTATTCAAGAGAAAGAACCGTTTGTCAACATAACAACCTTATAATAATTAAATTTTGGGTGTATCTGTAATAGCTGAGACCTGTAATGAATTTAGATTTTAAACATAAAATTAAATTATAGCAAAAAATCATACCAGGGAAACTCTATTCATACTAAAGGGTGTGGTCTACTGGTGCAAACAGCACTTTCAAATATTTTAGAATATGTCAATAGAAGCAGGAACAAAGTACACTGTATGATTCCATTTGTAAGAAAGGCCTGGGCTGAGACTTTTGAAATGCTCCTGCAAGTCTTCAAAAAGACCTCAGCTTTGTTCTCCATATCTAATTCAGCAACTCACAACCACATCTAACTCCAGTTCAGATACCTCTGGTCTCTATTCACACCTGTATTCATATGCACATACCCCAGCAAAGACACAAATATATACAGATAATTAAAAATAACTATACATTCTTTAAAAATGCAAACTAACCTGTATGTGAAAATGAAGCCAATGATCCCTTTTTCATAGGGGTTTGATCTTAGTTGGATGGTAAAGGGCACATAAGAACTCTGAAAACTGCTCTGCCTTGATACTTTTTCATCAAGTTTGATTAAAGGGTACACTTAATATCTTATTCAATTATTTCATAGTTGTAACTTATGCTGTCATAAAAATGTGGATTTGAACTTCATGTGGAATACATTACTTCGTAGTCAATTAAAATGATTTAAGAAAAGCTGGCAAGAATGGTAGATACTTGACCTTACATTAAAACTCTAAATAGTGCTATCAAGAAGGTGACCCATACATAAATGTGCAATAAGGAATGAAAAATGTATAGTCTATTTCTTTACATGACAGATTGTCTCTGTGAAGCTTCACATACATACTGCAGATTGTAAAGTAATAATAAATAATAATAATAATAATAAATAATACTGTTGCTTAGGAGTATTAGTGATTGAGAATGTAAATGAAGAGTGCATGTGATCTTCTAGGTTAGGTCATTTTACATTAGAATATTTAGTATGCCTATATTTAATTAACTCTTTAACCCAGTGAACAAAGTTTTCTAAATTCGCTTTTTAATACTTCCATATTTCTTTTCAATTGTGTATATGTGCCTCCTTGTGTGAGTATGGCCCTGTCAGTTCAGGTGACCGTGTAGGACAAATGTGCTAGATCCCTCTAAAGCTATAGTTACAGGTTATTGTGACTGCCACTCATTCCCCATTTCTGCAGAGGGTTTGCTGGGAATTGGACATGAGTCCTCTGCAATGTATGTAATCAGCAGTGTATTCTGGTTACCACTGAGCCATTTCTTAGGTTCCCTTGTATTTTACTTTTTTTGGTAGAAATCAAACTAGAATAGTAATGACATATATTATCTACTTGCCATATTGCCATGATAAAAGAACAAAATCAACCAAAGCCTGGTTTACTTTGGTTCACAGATATAGGCTAAAGTCTATTATGGTGGGGGAGTCATTAGAGCAGCAGCTTGAGGCAGCTAGTCGTTTTACATCCAGAATCACAAACAAAAAGTGACAGATGCTAGTGTCCTTTGCCCATTTCTCTATTACTTTCTTTTTACAGTTGTGATTCATCTTTTTTTTTATTTTTGGTTTTTCAAGACAGGGTTTCTCTGTGTAGCTTTGTGCCTTTTCCTGGAACTCACTTGGTAGCCCAGGCTGGCCTCGAACTCACAGAGATCCGCCTGCCTCTGCCTCCCAAGTGCTGGGATTAAAGGCCTGCGCCACCAATGCCTGGCTGTGGTTCATCTTCATTCTGAAATTTATCTGATCTAGATGACTATTCACACTATTCCTAAAGGTTATCCCACTCTGGATAATCCCTTACAAACATCCTCCAAAACTTTTCTTCTTAGTGATTGTAGATCCTGTTAATCTGAGAAACAATTTCAACTATCACAAGTGGCATTACATAACAAATTTATGCATACATACACACACACACACACACACACACACACACAGTCAGAGAGAGAGAGAGAGAGAGAGAGAGAGAGAGAGAGAGAGAGACACTATGCACTATAAATTGAAAAGAATGATAGTGATGATAATAATGATTGAAAAAACTTTTAAGATGTTTTCACATACTGACAATTATTTATGCTTTGTATTTTCAGCAAATACTTCACCTGTTTTTTCCATGTCCTATGAAGAAACTTACAGTAAAAACTATTTAAAAGTAGATTATCCCGTCTTTCTAAAAATGAATAAATATTCACAAATCCTAAATATTTAAATTTTACATGCAGTTAGTATCTTCAGGATAAAACTTAGGTTTGAAACCTGGTTGGGACATCTAAGATCATGCATCTAAGTATCATTACCTCTACAAACCCAAAATGATGATCAAATACTGAAGTGTGTAATTTACAACCATGTTTTGGATATTTTTGCATCATTAATATTGCATACATGCCAGGCAAAGAGAAACTGATACCCAGTATTCATCAATCAGTCTATGGAGACAAAAACAGAACACCTGACAAGGATAACAGCAGGTGGGAAGGAAAAATAAGGGATAAAAGGAGGATGACTCACTTTTGCCTCAGCTATTTCCAAAAAGTGGGGGAGAAAAGAGCATCTCTGCTTTATTTTCTCCTTTAATCTTTTGATCTGAAGGTCAGATCTTCAGAAGAGCACCTGGAAAGATTTCAAAGATTTCAAAGGACTGTACTTGAAGCAAGCACTGGAAACAGAACCTATTTTGTCTTTGAGATTTGAATGAAGGGATGCTCATGAAATTGTTCAAGAAGTTCAGAAAGAGAAAATCTAAAATGTTTGAAGATGAAATAGAGGAGACTTTCTCTATTAGCTTCTCTTAGCCCACAGAGCAACAAAGGGAATAGAAGTAAATGCTAATCAAACTTTTCTATACAACCATCTTGTGTGTTAGAATGTTGAAAGTATTTTCAAATACTTAAAGTTTGTGAAAATTTAATACTCAGCTTTACTCAGATTTAAATACTCAGATTTAAAAATCATACTCATTATACTGTTAATATGGGCCTAGGGTGGATCCCAGTTCTGCATTGGGATTTATAATAAAAAAAATAATTTATAACTAAATTCTGAAGACATATACTAGGTTACTACAGTACTTCTCCTTTTTAAAAAGTAGTTTCAACTTATGAATTGTAAATAATTTGGCAAGAAAAACATATAGAAAATGTGAATTTGTAAATATTATTATTGATTAACTTGATGATTAAGCAAGAAATGTTCTAGGCATTATAAAACCATTTTCTCAGATAAAACAAAGAGAAATGTGAAAGACAATCAAAATCAAATCTAAAAAACCCAAAACTAAAACAAGTAACCATGTGTTGTAGGGCAATAGTCACATAAATGGTCTCTCTGTAAACATCATTGTTGAAACATAAGTTGTTTATGTCTATATTAAACTGGTAGAACATATGTGTTAACTAAGACGGTTATTTCTGGTATAGTCAGGAAGGTATTTGTGTCATGAACAATGTTCTCAAGTAGTTTCTCACTTTTTTTAATGTATTTGCTACTAATTATACATCTTGAAGAAGAAAACTCATCATAACAAATGGTATTGGGAGCATCTCACAGATAGGCAAAAATTGATGACTTCTACTCACAAAGAAACCATCCAATGGTGTAATATAACTACACTTAAAAGTAAAATAATAACAAAGCAGTAAGTGCTGATGTCTCTGTCTTACACAGAGTTAAGTTCTGGTTGGATCTTTGGTCTGCATAGGAAAAGGGAAACAAGATACCTGAAAACAGACAGTAGGACCCATGACCTCCAAACAAGCAGATTAACTTAAAGGGAACACTACTAACTACAAAAGAAATAATTTACAGTATGAGATTTTTTAAAAGTGCTTGTCCAAAGATTGGCATAGGTAAATGATTCTGTGGTAAAATATTTTCAGTGTTTCAACCCAACAATGAATTTATATAAAAAGCAAGAGACCTTCTAAAAGTCAATAAGAAAAAACAACTAGTCCTATTCAAAAAGGGGGAGGAATTAAAAACTTAAATCAGAAAATATCTAGTTAGTTTATGGGCATATGAAGATATTAAGCTCAGTTTTAAAATACTAATTCACCATTACGACTTATTTATGAGAATGACAGGGGTATGATCAAGGACAGCTACTTGGCAGGCATTTTTCTGGGTGTGTTAAGGGGAAGAAAATCCTGCCACTCATAGAGACACACGGGCATGAAATGATGTGTTATTATTAAAATATCTCTTATATTCAAAAAGATAGAAAAAATTTTTGCTACACCTCACAGCCAAGGTAATAAGACATCTTGAGGTTATAAGACAAAGACTGATATCCTACTGTGCATTTAGTTTGTTTTTGTAGCTGGCCTTTGAGAGAACAGTGAAACAACCAATCTTACTTGCCATGGCATGGATTCCTCACTTAATCAGCTTTTCCAACCTGAGCTAATACATCACTTTAATCTTTTTATATCTGTTCTATGTCACTGACCTAGAGAGGAAAACATATGTGTATTATCCTGATGTGGTAGCCATTTATTGAAAACAAAAATAGTTTGGAAAGCAACCTTATAAAACAAATATCCACCATATAAGTTTAGAAGTCATTTACAGTACTGTTTGTTATAAGAATCATTTGTGATCATTTGGAGTCAGTAAAATTTTATCCCTTATATAATCCTGTTAATGATTTCTGGAAAGTGTCCCTCATTCTTCCCCCATGTGAAGCTTTCTATGCTATTCAATAAATACAAAGCAAATATTTTCTTAGGAACATACATTCAGATACACAGAGAGAAAGACTTTTAGATATTAGGCAGACACAGGGACACATAATTAGACTCATACAACAGACATATTACAGATAAGTCAGAAAATATGAGCAACAATTAGCATAAGACATGAGAAAGAAGTGAAAAATTCAAGTCTGAGCTCACTCCAGGTAAAACTACTCCCAAAAGAAGCACCTTGACTTCTTTTCTTTGAAGTGATACATACATGGTTTGGGAATTTTGAGGTTATTAATTTATTAAAATCAATACACACACACACACACACACACACACACACACATACACACACACACACGTGCACGCCAAAAACTCCAATAGTAACTTAGCAAAATTGATTAACACAATTTTAATACAGACATTCTTGGATGATGACTAAGCAACTATGTACATTCTTAATTGCATATAGATGACCATCATGAATGTGTGCACAGGTGTCAAAATCTTTACAGTTAAGAATGTTCATTACTATGAACTGTGTGACTTTGAGATTGACCTGCATAGGGCTACCAGGGATGAAGAAACAACACATCTACAGAATAGCTTGTGTCAAGTGGGTTGTGCACTGTGAGGGAGACACAACAGCAGTCCTGGAATTTGAGCAAATTTATTATAGGAGGTAGGTTGGCTAAACTCAGAAGTGGGACTCATTGGGATCATTCTCAGGCTGCAGTTGGAGGAAGCTGCAATGGATACTTTTTTCACATACTCTCCAAACCCTTACACAGACCAAGCCAAGTCCTTACCATGACCATGGGTCTGAGGCATTGACACTCTCGACATGGCTATGCTCATATCAACAATACACATTTACTCAGAATATTATCAACTCCCTACTATTCATAGCATTTTTACTTGACCCAAACAATCCTATATATAATTTATAAGTTGTTTAAAATTATCAACCCAATTAATTGTGAGATAACTCTAAACTTGTATAGCACATAACAATGAAAATGGGAATATAGGAATTATTATTGCATAGAAAACTCTTGGATCCCACAAACATTATTTTGTACAAAAAAGTTAGGCACAATTAACAACATCAGTTATATTACAATTTTTAAACTTCATAAGCAGATACAATTAGAATGTAATGAACTGTTAATTCTGGCATGGCAAGTGTGGTGGTTTGAGTAAGAATGGCCTCCATAGGCTCATATATTTTAGTGCTTAGTCAACAGTGAATGGTACTACTTTAGAAGGATTGGGAAGTGTGGCCTTATTGGAGGAAGTGTGTCACTGAGGTGATCTTTGAGGTTTCGAAAGCCCACACTAGGCCCAATGTCTCTCTGTTCCTGCTACCTGTGGTCCTGATGTAGAACTCTCAGCTAATTCACTAGCACCGTGTCTGCCTGCCATAATGACAATGTACTTCTGAAACCAGAAGCAAGTGCCAATTAATTGCTTTTATTTTTATAGGAATTACCATGGTCATGGTGTCTCTTCAAAGCAATAGAACACTGATTAAGATACCAAGTTACTGGGAACATACTAAATAGGCCACTGTAATATAAGTAATTATGGGTTTAGAATTGGGCTAGTTGTTATAAAATGAAATATAAGAATTCAATATCTTTACAGAGCTGTGTAGCTGTATTAGATTTCTATTACCATTACTCATGATGTATAAGTAAACAATAATCCAGCAAAGAATGCATGATAGTTTAGAGTAGACATGCCATGATACAGAAGAGATGAGAAGAATAGTTTAATCTATTATGGAGCAATAATTCTATCTTAGAGCCAATAATTGTATGCTTAAAATTGAATGTGTATTGTTAAAGAAAGAAACTTACAGATGGCTTCTAAAAAACAAAAACATTTTTTTCATCATTTAAAAGACAGACCGGATTCTATGAAGAAGGGGCATGGAGATCATGACAGGGAAATGTATAGAGACAACCAAATCAAACTATTGGGAACTCATGAACTGTGGACCAATAGTTGAGGAACCTCCAAGGGACTGGACTAGGCCCTCTGCATAGGCAAGACAGTTGTTCAGATTGATCTGCTTAAGGGGCCCCATGACAGTGGGATCAGGATCCATTCCTGGTGCATGAGTGGGCTTTTTGGAGCCCACTACCTATGTTGGGACACCTTACACAGCCTTGGTGCAGGGGGAGGGTCTTGGACCTGCCTCAACTGGGTGTATCAGGCTCTGCTGACTCCTCATGGGTGGCCTTGCCGTGGAGGCAGTGGGAATGGGGAATAGGTGGTGGTGGGGGATCCTGGGGGGAGGAGGGAGAGGAGGGGGTTTTGTGGTTGGTATGTAAAATGAATAGAAAATTTCTTAATAATAAAAAAATAAAAACGTTTAAAAAAAGACAGGCTGAGAGATGTGCAAGCATGAGGACTTCAATTCTCAGCACCTACATAAAAAGCTGACGTTGTAGTGGCATATGCTTTTTATTCCCAGGGACAGGATGTCGGAGACGGGTGGCTAATTTACAAACTCATTGTGCCAGTACGAGACTGACTCAAGAAAAGCAAGGTCAGTGACTGCTGAGGAACAACACAAGAGCTCATTCTCCGACGTCCATATACATGTGCACTCCACGCATGTGAACTCATTACACACACTCCTGCACATGTACATGGTTATATAAAAAGAGGCATCAGTAGATTAAGAGGTTAGAACATGAGAAGCCAACCTGCCAGGCACCACTACAAAGGCAAATGTGTGGTGGAGAAATGGGAGAGGAAAAGAAGCAGAACAGTTCATGTGCTGTGGAGAGCGGTGGAACTGGAGATCCTTGATGGGTGAGTTACACGCTCACGTGAGTGGTGCCTGTGCTGCCATCTGAGACAATGTGATATTCAGGCCTGTGCAAGCCCAAGAACCATGTCTAGGCCCGTGGCGGTTCTGCTTCAGCTGGGGTCTGTGTTGATGTCTGTAGTTTGTGTCACCGCCAAAAGGCCATGTGGATGCTCATAGGCCATGTGGATGCCCATAGTCCAGACTGCTGCCTAAAGCCGTGTTGATAGCTGAGGACCATGCTGAGCAGGCCCGGTCCCTCACTGGTCCTGGAAGAGCTAACTGCACCCCTAGTCAGCACTGCAGCAAGAGAGCTGGTCCCATCCCTCATGGGAAAGCTAGCCTTTGTGGCTTGGGCACTGGAGAGATCACTCACTGGACTCCACAGGCAGGGAAGCTGACTCTCCCCTTGCCAGTGGCACCAGTGGTAGCATGGGCACTGGTTTGGGGAGGGGCGAGAGCTTACCCTAGTGGCATGGGTTGGGAAGTACTGGCCCTGATGGCATGGGAATAATGGGAGAGCTGGCCCTGTCCCTCATGTGTGGATGTATGGATAGGGTTGGGGGGAGGTTCTGGTGGAGGCCAAGGATAACCAACTCAGCTACCACCCAGGCCCATATCCGGGGTTTTGAGTTGGTCCATCCCAAATCTATACATTGATGACCTGCTGGAGTGCATGAAGGGAAGAGACGGGTCACAGCCCCAGGATCTCCATGACTCAAAGCAACAGCAGGATGTCTAAGAGGAGTCCAGGTGAGGACCTTGTGTTGGTGGTGCAGCAGAAGCCACAGGCCCTGAACCAGACCAACAACTTACTGCAATGAACATTTGCAAGTGAAGCTGTTGGATCAAAAGCTTTGACACATTTCAGTTCCCAATACCATTGTGATGAACAAATATGTGATGGAGAGGTGGGCAAGACAGAGGAGTGAGGTGTTCATTGGATTTTTTAATCATTATTATTTTTAATTTTTTTCTTTTCTTTATGGTGGGAGGCTGAAAGGGTGGAGGGCAGACATCAAAGTACAGTGAAAGGAGTAGGATTGGGGTGCATGCTGTGAAATCCCCACAGAATCAGTAAAAAATTATGTTTAAAAACAAGAGGCAAGAACTTGAATTTCATTTGTGGCATCCTGAGTCTGACGTGTTTTTAAAGAGTCAAATAGAGGAAAATGCAATTGTATGCAGTCTTCCATAGATTAGAATACAATTTTTAGGGAAATAGCAAGAATGCAGCATATTTGAAAAAAAAGTAATCAAATAACACTAAATATTAAAGAGAATAATCATTGCCAATTGCATAGCAATATGGAAAGTGAAAAGAGAATCCTAATGAGTGCTGGAATTACAAGCATGCGGAATAACACTGAATTAAACTTTCCCAGTAACTAAGCAAAGAAATTCACAAGATAAGTGTGAACAATAGAGTGGCAACTAGCAAGAACCTAGAGATTTTTTCTTGTTTCTGTCTCCTGGTGTGAAGTCATACAAGTGTAACCAAAACACACATACAGAACTGTGGGATGTCTTCTGTATGCTGTGAATGTGTGCTGCTCTGATTGGTCAATAAATAAAATGCTGATTGTCCAGTAGACAGGCAGGAAGTATAGGGAGGATAAATAGACAAGGATAATTCTGGAAACTGGAAGGCTGAGTCAGGAGACGCCAGCCTGCTGTCCAGGGAGCAGCATGTAATGGCACACAGGTAAAGCCACAGAACTTGTGGCTACATATAGATTAACAGAAATGGACTGAGTTTAAGTGTAAGAGCTAGTTAGTAATAAGCCTGAGCTAATGACCATACAGTTATAATTAATATAAGTGTGTGTTCATTTGAGTCTGAGCGCCTGTGGGACTGCGAGTCTATGGGAGCCGGGCAGGCACAGAAAAACTTTAGTTACAATACAGCATCAGGGTGAAAGCCTGGGACACCAGGAAGTGAACACCACTAATGAAATGGGGAGTAGTAGGAGGACAGGAAAGGGAGAAGAGAGGTGGGATTTTAAACTGTACTTGGAATATCATATTTTTACATTACAGCATACCGTGAGTTTGTGGTGAAAATCAGCTTCATTGAGAGACGTTTTCAGTACAGACTCATGAACATAACCCATAAATGTTGAATATGTGTTCAGTGGTTGAAAGGACCCGTGAACTCTACATTCTTTAAACTATACCTATTTCTAGATATTAAGACTGTCCATTTTTTCCTCAGTAGTAGCTTCAAGAGCCAACTTGGGGGCTAAGCAGTGTCAATGATTCTCAGAATCAGATGCTGCTGTGAGCCTGGGTGGTGCACTGTCATCTGCTTTGCCTCAAACAAGCTGCAGTGCCCAGAACAATTCATTGCTTCCCAGCTTTTTCCTCCACTGTTGTCTACATGGGGCTTTGCTCTCCAGAACCCAGGGCTTTTGTAAAATCAGCATGTCAAAACTAAAACATGCTTCATTCTTCTCCTTATTCTCCTGCTTCTAGTAGGCAGAGAAGTGACGCTTTAAAAATGTATGAATAGAAATGGGGCAACATTTTTAACAAAACGTGGGTCTCTTCTAATTCATGTGCTGCTGTATATTCTAGCTCCATAAGCACACTAGGGACAGAGACTCAATGTTTTAGAATTATTCTCAAAGGGAATCAAATGATGAGACTTTTTTTTTTTTATCTGTTTTTGAGAACATGAGTATTTGTAGATTTTAGGAAAGTATGCTGTGACTCTTTTACTTCCTGCCTCCTTCTTGGGAAATGCGATTCCTGACATTATTACTCAAGCCCAGTTACACACACACACACACACACACACACACACACACACACACACACACA
>CABHPR010137136.1:0-16316 GCA_902168415.1 Peromyscus melanophrys | reverse complement strand
TTTATTTATTTATTTATTTATTTATTTATTTATTTATTTATTTATTTATTTATGGTCAGCCATCATGATTTTGAGGCTAATCACTTTGGTTGAGTCAGAGGTAAAGCAGGATCAGGATTAGGTTTCATCTTTTCCCAATCTCATATACAATATAGGTAGAAACAGCTCTATCAGATAAAAGACTCCACTTGTAAGAACAGTTTTGGACTGAGTAAATTAAGGTGAGGATGAAATATTTGCTTCATATCCATGTCCCCAGGCTTATAAATGCCTAGTTACCATGGTCTGAACTAAGCAATTAGGCACTGATAAGCAGGAAGGAAGGAAATGTCTAATGATTGAGTTCCCTATAGATTCTCATCGGTCACACTGGTCACCACATTCCAACAGTTCTTCTGAATTTTTCTAGGTTTAAAAAACATTATTTTCTGAAACATTTTTATACCACAAGCTCCTAGCTCAATTCTTGGAACAATGGATATTAAAGAAGGAAAAGCTTGCTTTTATTACTAATTTGCAGCAGATATGATTTGCTATTCAAGCCATTTTGACATGAGTGAGGGTGATATTTAATATATTACACTAAAATTATGAAATCTGACCAAAACCTCATCTTTATTTTAGAAAAATATATCCCTCTCTGATAGACCCTGAATAGATAATGCAGATAAAAATAAGCAAATGAGTGAATATTTCAAATAGTTCATCTATAAAAACTAAAGAATTATAGTGCTTTTCACCATTGTATTCAAATAATCATTCATAGATGATTAGTTACTCTTCCTGTTGCTTCAACAAATAGCATAATTGAGGCAGATTAAGGAAAAAGAGGGATTATTTGTGATTAGGCAATAAGACACCATTCTATCATCAAGATAGAGAAATCATGATAGTAGAAGCAGCTGAACATATTTCCTTGGCACTCAGAAAGCAGAGATTGAACAGGGAACAGGTTAGGTTATAAAACTTTGAGACCTGGGGGGCTGGAGAGATGGCCCAGCAGTTAAGAGCACTGGCTGCTCTTCCAGAGGACCCGGGTTCAATTCCCAGCACCCACAAGGCAGCTCACAACTGTCTGTAATTCCAGTTCCAGGGGATCTGACACCCTCACACCAATGCACATAAAATAAAGTTTAAAAAAATATTAAAAAAAAAAACTTTGAGACCTGTTTCCAGTGGCTATAAATTTATACTTCTTTGAGTTATTTTTACTTAAAATCAGGCCTTTTTTTCTGTCTCATTTGTTGTTCTTTTTCACTGCAGAGCTGAGTAAGAGAGATGACTAATATCCATGATGCAGATCGAATGCTCCTCTGCCAAGAATTTACTCTGTGAAATATATTAGTTTAAATTCAGCTTCCCTCCAATTCTTAGATTGTCGGCCAAAGAGAGATAATTCAACAGTTAAGAGCACTGCCTGCCATGCCAGAGCACACAGGTTCAAATCATGGCACCCACATGGCAGCTCACAACCATTTGTAACTCCAGTTCCAGGAGATTCAATGTCCTTTCCTAGACTCTGGAGACATCAGTCTCTGTATGGTTCACAGGCAAACATGTAGGCATAGCACAAATACACTCAAAATGAGGAAGAAAGAAAAAGGAAGAAACAAAGAAGAAAGGAAAGGGGCAGACTGAACCCATTCAAGGGATCGATGTATCACAGAAGGCCTCATTTGTTGGTGTTTTTTGAGACAGTTCTCTTTAAAAACATTGAAAAAGTTAAGCTAAAAATGAAAATTGTATGTTCTCTAACTTTATACTATCCCATTTTTCTAGAATCAGTGTAATCATTATAAGCCAAATAATCATGAATAATCAGTTTATGAAATGATTATTAACCAAATGAATTTTCTGAAATATGAATAATCTACCAATACTTTAGAAAACTTCAAGGAGCACCAAATAATACAATGATGTTGAGACATACGTTGCTATATTGCACAACAACCATACAATGTATTTTATGGTCATGATATAATATTTGTTATTTATTTGGGAATGAATTTGTTCAAAAAACTTCTATTTAAAAATTTTAAATATTTCAAATTTATAATATTTGAATCTGTCAAAATTCAAAGTTTATAGTTTATATAATTTATCTGTGCCCATATGAGCAAATCAATTTATTACTTGTGCATCCATTGTGTTTTAACTGTTCAAAGAAACTGAAAAAGGAAGACATAAAAATAACTGCTAAAATATATTTATTTTTCTTTGTTCTTACACATAAAGGTAAGAATCTCAAAACAACTCTTAGAATATATAAAAACCACCTTAGGTAAAGTGTTGTGCTTTAAGAGATTGATAAGTTTAACTAGTGGTTTCATACAGCCTAACTTTTAAAACCTGTTTTCATAGGCTTTAGATTAATTTTATTTTCGGATAAGCATTACCATTGACACCAATAAAACTTTGGTTTAGAAAATCAATTTTCTTGCAATCAGTTCTGAATAAAGTGTATCCCAATACTGCGCACAATATGTAATATCACAGCATGGATTAACTTTGAGAAACATATGGAAACAGTATGTAAACACAGTTTTCTTATGTGTTAAAGACACTTACAGGATGTTTGTCAAAAAACATTAGCTCATATAACCCAATAATTGTAATTAGACTTCATAATATCAGTTTATACCACAATAAGATTGTTCACTCTCAAACTAACTCATTTCTTATTTAATATAGTTAATATGTCACTAAGATTTAAATGTTGTTTGTATCTTGATAGTTTGCATTAAATAATTATTCCATTGTTTCAACCACATGTTATCAGGAATAGAGGTCTGGTTCTTGGCAAAGATGCATTTCTAAGCACAGAATATTGTACGGCCATTTGTATCTCTATGCTCAAAGTTGATGACCCATAAAAGAATGCAAAGAGTATATTGAATAAAAATAAAAAATTGACTATTTCATACGTCCAGGAGTATTACTATATATTATTTTGGTGCCTTACTTAGAAATTATTGAATACTTCATAAAGAAAATGTCATCAGCCAGACAAATTGCTGCTTGATGATAACTAACTGATCAGTATTTTCCTACATGTGATATTATTTACATTTATTTCATTGAAAGCTATTTTCCATTTATATTAAAGTTTAAATATTGAGGTGGACACTTGAGTACACAGATGTGATGAAAGTGACCTAATTTCACAGAGAAAAAGACAAATTGGAAAGAAATTAAACAAGGACCACATACTAACAAATGCAGAATGAAGCAGAGTAAAAAACAAGCCTGTTATGATTCGAAGGACAAAGTAACATGACACATACACACATGAGCACAGTTTGAAAGCCTAATGTATGCTCATATAATGTCATATTAATAAGAAGCTAAAATGTATAATATGTAAAAAAATAAATGTCTCTTCCCCCACTTCCACTTCTCCACACTCTTCTGTGCTTCCTTCTCTTCTACTTAAACCACTACAACAAAAAGTACATTAGACAAGACTTCTGACATGTACAACCAGATATCTTGTAGATTTATACAGAAAAAAAATATCTTTTAACAAACAAAGAAAAATAAGAATACAAACACATAAGTTATTTTTTCTGCTTGACTTAAATATGAAGATTTAATGGTATTATTGTTCTAGTTATACATTGTAAGGGATGTTGTTATATTTTATTTACTAAAGATTTATATGCTGTAATTTGAAATAATGGATTTTCATTGTTCTTTAATTCATAGTATTATCATGCATTCATGGATTTATTTTTAATAACATCCTTTACTTATTCCACATCCACAGCAAAGATTATTAGTGTAATAATATGAATTGAGCTCACATTTTAATTGAAAAAATACTAAGGCAAAATTACATCTAAAATATTTCTCACTTCAAGCATTGTTGGTTTTGCTCCTTTCAATGATATTTAATTGGTTGTACTTGACTATATATACCATTTATACAAAATACTTTAAACATAAAACTTGAAGTTACTATATAAGTGCATTTCCATTATTTTAAAAAGCATATAGTACAGAACAAATACCAGTAAAATAATGTGATTATTTATTTACATAGAATAATGTTTTTAAATGATTAACACTTTATTCTGCATGTATATGAGTGGGCAGTCTATTTCCCTATCTTCTAGTAATTGTTTGCATTTATCACAAAACTATGAGAGGATTTTTCACATTTTATACAATATTGGTTATAAGATTGTCAAATATGACCATCATTATTTTGAGATATGATCAACCTATTACAAGTTCCTTCAGGGTTTTTATCATAAATGAGTATTGAAATTTGTCAAATTCTGTTTCTGCAGCTATCAAGATGTCATTTATACCCTTACATTAATATAGACTAATAAATTGGTGATTTTTTCATATGTAGAACAAGCCTACATCCCAGGGATAAAGCCCGATCAGTTGCAATGTGTGATTCTCTTAGTCTATCCATAAATTAGTTTGTCGGTCTTTAGTTGAATTTCTCATCTGTATAAAAGAGATTGGTTAGTACTTTTTATTTTGTTTTGCTTTGCTTTGCTTTGCTTTGTTTTCTGGTATGTCTATTTTGTTAGCAATAAATGAGTGACTTCATAAGATGAATTTGTTAGTGTTCCTTTCCTTTCTATTTTGTAGAAGACCATTTGGTATGAAATATAGAATGAGTCAAGGATGACCACCCTCTTCACTATTATTCAATACAGTGCTCAAAGACTTAACTAAAGTACTAGGACAACAGAGAAATATCAAATAATGAAAATACTAAAAGAAAAATTCAAATTATTCTTATTCTCAGATGTCATATTTGTTTGCTTAAAAGACCCTACAGACGCTCCCAGAAAACTCGTAGATTCAATGAATGTATATAATGGAGTTGGTGGATATAAAAATCTATAAAATCAATATACAAAAATTGATAGCTTTAATAAATGGATGTGCCAAGAAAGAGATTACGGAAAATATAAATAATGCTTCCCAAACTGTATGTTGTCTATAATTGAAGATAACTAGCAAAATGAAAGTTATACACTAACAATTTTATGACATTGCAAATAAAGAAAGTAAGTAAAATGCTGTGCCTACACTGAAAGTTAATGTTGAAAATAGCTCTGTTACCAAAGCAACAGGCAATTTCAATGTAACCCTTATAAAATCCCAATTACATTCTTCACAGAAGTAAAAAAAAAATAAAATACAATCATATGGAAATACAAAGGACAACGAGTAACCAAAGCAATCCTTAGCAGATATTTCACAGAATTCAACCTCAAATTATACTACAGAGCTATAATGAAAACGGTTGCATGGCACCACCATAAAAACAGATATGCAGATTAATGGAACAAAATAGGGGACCAAGAAACAAACCCAGATAGGAATGACACCTACATTTTGACAAAAGTGTCAAAAGTATGCACTGGAAAAGATTAGTTTTTCAGTAAATTGTGTTCAAAAACTGTAGAAGAATGAAATTTGATTTATATTGCTTACCATACACAAAACTAAATTTATTCTGTATCAAACATATTGATTTAAAAGTTGAAATCTAAACTGCTAGAGGGAAAAACATAGAACACACTTTCAACATGTGTGTATAGGTGGGGATATTCTGAACAGGACTCCAATAACACTAGATAAAATAGACTCAAGAATTAACAAATAAGGTTACATAAAGTTAAAAAATTTCAACAACTAGATTGACAGTTTTAATAGGAGACAAATATTTGCTGAGTATGCTTGAGACATGGAGCTAAGAACCAGATTGCATAAGAAACTGAAAACCACACAAATGCAATTTCTTGTCAACAAATGGACTAATGAAATTAACAAACATCTCTCAATAATAGAAATACGAGAGATCAATATTAATTGACAGTGGGGGGTGTAGTTGTAATTTTTCTCCAGTCCCACCTGGGCCCGCAGCCACTCAGACCTAAATAAACATACAGAGGCTTATATTATTTTCAAACTATATGGCCTAATAGTTCATGCTTCTTACTAGCTAACTCTTACATCTTAAATTAACCCATTTCTATAAATCTATATTTTGCCATGTGGCTTGTGGCTTACTGGTACTTTACATCTTGCTTCTCCTGGCAGTGGCTAGCAGCATCTCCTCAGCTCTGCCTTTCTTCTTCCTCTCTCTAGATGGAATGTCCCACCTAGCCTTATTCTGCCTCACCAATGGCCAGCTTTATTTATCTAACAATCAGAGCAACATATATTCACAGTGTACAGAATGACATTCTACAGCTCTTCCCCTTTTCTGTCTAATCAAAAAGGAAGGTTTGAATTTTAACATAGTAAAATTACATATAACAAAACAGTCATCAAGCAAGAATTACAGTTACAATATCTAGTTTATTTGTATTTTGTAAAATTAAAACATTTTATCATCTATCCTATATTTGTGAGTCTAAAGTTTAACTCTAATTTATCTTTTATCATAAACAAGGAAAATTATAATTATAACTATCTAGTCTTCAATTACATCAAAGAACCCAGAAGGATATAATATTATCTAAGTAAACAGGAAATGCATTGTAAGCAACTTCCCAAATTCTAGAAATGACAGAGACAGCTGCCTGCTTTGAGAGTCATCCAAAGTTCCTTTACAACTTTGGTGCATCCATCTTCAGCCTTTAGGCCTAGGGTCTCTCAATCACTTCTCTCTGTGTCCTGTAGAATGTCTGGCAGTTTCTTCTGTGAAGCAGGAACCTGAAAGACCATCTTGCCTTGCAAAGTTCAGTGGTCACCTTCCTGTGGGTTCTGCATGTCTAGTCAATACAACATCTTGTCAAGCAGTCCAGGCAAGAATAGTTTCTTGCCCAAATGACTATTTTTGCCAAAAAAGAAGATAAACTCCATATAGAGTGTCTTCAATGCCCATCTTTCTCTTTGAAGTAAACTGGTGCTGCCAGGAACAGACGTATCTCACTGTCAAGAAAGTCTAAGTTTTTAAAACATTTTAAATGCCATATTCTGTAGGTCTTTGAAGTGTTTGAAGATTACCTACCTGATTGACTTATATCTATGAATACCTAGAAAACAACATAACTAAAAATTTGACAATCATAGAAGACTAATTATTAATTTGTATTACTTAATTATCCATTACAATTTAAATGAGTTACATAAACATAATACCTTAAACAAGAGTAATTTTGTGTAACAAAATTAACTTTAAATTTGTATCAATAAACTAAAATCAATAGCAATATAAAATATTTTAAACAAGTTGCTCTTTAAAAGTAGATTCAGTAATCTACTCTTTCATCCTATCATATCTATATCCTATCCCCCTTTTTTCTTTTAGAAAGATATTGACTATGACCAATACAATTTGTAACCAATCTCTAACAAATAAAAATATCCATAATCCATTTTTGAGGAATATAGGCATAGTGTTCTAGGCTACTTCCTGCTGATAGAGGTTGCTGGTAGTCTTAAGGGGATCCTGAAAAAAAAAAAAAAGAATTATGGTCAAGTCTTGACTGGAATAATTTGTGACACTGTATTCTCAAGCCAGTTGCCTTGAAGCTGATCTGGATGTTGGAATATCTGGAGATCTTATTTTGAAGTTAAGATACCTTTAACATATATATGTTTCACTGAGTAGCCTTTACAATCAAATGTCGATCTCTGGTTAAAAATCCCAAAGACAATATAATCCAGACTCTCTATGTGATTTCCATCTTTAGGTGGCTTATTTTTTTTTATATTACTTTTACTTTCTCTTTAAAGACTTTATTTTTTTAAAACCTTCTCTTTCTTTTTTTGGAATTTATTTTATTTTACAATATAATTTAATTTTACATATCAGCCACAGATTCCCTTGTTCTCCCCCCTCCCACCCCGCCCCCCTCCCCCCGGCCCACCCCCCATTTCCATCGCCTCCAGGGCAAAGACTCCCCTGAGGATTGAGATCAACCTGGTGGACTAAGTCCAGGCAGGTCTAGTCCCCTCCTCCCAAGCTGAGCCAAGATTCTCTGTTAAGCCCCAGGTTTCAAACAGCCAATCCATGCACTGAGCACAGGACCCAGTCCCACTGCCTGGATGCCTCCCAAACAGATCAAGCCAATCAACTGTCTCACCCATTCAGAGGGCCTGATCCAGTTGGGGGCCCCTCAGCCACTGGTTCATAGTTCATGTGTTTCCATTCGTTTGGCTATTTGTCCCTGTGTTTTATCCAAACTTGGTCTCAACAATTCTCTCTCATATAAACCCTCCTCTTTCTCGCCAATTGGACTCCTGGAGCTCCACCCGGGGCCTGGCCGTGGATCTCTGCATCCAGTTCCCTCAGTCATTGGATGGGGTTTCTAGCACGACAATTAGAGTGTCTGGCCATCCTATCACCAGAGTAGGTCAGTTCGGGCTGTTTCTCAACCATTGCCAGCAGTCTATTGTGGGGGTATCTTTGCGGATTTCTGTGGGCCTCTCTAGCACTTTGCTTCTTCCTATTCTCATGTGGTCTACATTTACCATGAACATTCCTTGTTTTCCCTCTCTGTTCTTGATCCAGTTGGGATCTCCCACTCCCCCAAGCTCTCTTTCCCTCAACCCTCACCCTTCATTACCCCCACTCACGTCCAGACTGTTCATGTAGATCTCATCCATTTCTCCATCATTGTGTGATCCCCGTGTCTTTCTTGGAGTCCCGTTTTCCAGGTAGCCTCCCTGGTGTTGTAAGTAGCCCTCCAGTCATCCTTGTTCCACAACTAGTATCCTCCTATGAGTGGGTACATACCATGTTTGTCTTTCTGAGTCTGGGTTACCTCACTCAGGATGATTTTTTTCTAGATCCCTCCATTTGCCTGTGAACCTCATGATGTCATAGTTTTTCTCTGCTGAGTAGTACTCCATTGTGTATATGTACCACAATTTATTTATCCATTCTTCATTTGAAGGGCGTCTAGGTTATTTCCAGGTTCTGGCTATTACACACAATGCTGATATGAACAGAGCTGAGCAAGTGCCCTTATGGTATGATTGAGCATTCCTTGGGTATATGCCCAAGAGTGGTATAGCTGGATCTTGGGGGAGATTAATTCCTAATTTTCTAAGAAAGCACCATATTGATTTCCAAAGTGGTTGTACAAGCTTGCATTCCCACCAGCAGTGGAGGAGAGTTCCCCTAGCTCCACATCCTCTCCAGCACAAGGTGTCTTCAGTGTCTTAAATTAACCCATTTCTATAAATCAATACTTTGCCACATGGCTTGTGGCTTACTGATACTTTACATCTTGCTTCTCCTGGAGGTGGCTAGCAGCATCTCCTCAGCTCTGTCTTTCTTCTTCCTCTCTCTCTAATTGATATGTACTACCTAACCTTATTCTGTCTCACCATTGGCCAGCTTTATTGATCAACTAATCAGGGTAACATATATTCACAGCATACAGAATGACATTCCACAGCAGGGGGGGGGTGTCTAAAATCTTTAATTATTAGAGAAAAGCAAATTCAAACAGCTATGATATTCCATCTCTTCCCAAACAGAACAGTTATTATTGAGAAAAGAGAAAACAACTAATTCTGGTCATGATGGGAAGAAAGAAGGAGCCTTATTCACTGCTTGTTGAAGTGTAGAATAACACACCCATCATGGAAATAATGAAGGCTTCTCAAAAAATAAAAATAGAGCTACAATATTACATATCTATACTACTGTACATATGCTCAAATGATTCTACACACTAATATAGAGACACTTTGACATCCATGTTTATTGATTCATAATTCATAAGAGTAAGGAAATGAAGCAAGCCTACCGATGCATCAACATGTGAATGAATAATGCTAGAATTGCATTCAGCTGTAAAAAAAAATTGCTAGAAAATGGATAGATCTGCAAAGTCTTATATGAACTGAGATAACCCAGACTTAAAAAGACAAAAATTTGCCCTGTTTGCTCTCATACATGGAATCTAGCCTATAAGAGTTTTATGTGTATAGAAGTGGAATTGAGCATGGATACATGATATAAAACTAGAAAAGATATCACAAATGAGGAAAAGAGGTGCTGATGAAGGACAAATATATTCAAAGCCAAAAAGAGACAATGTTAGGGACAATAGCATTTTGTTACAGGGAATGGTTAGGGAATGAGCAGAAGGTGTGACAAGAAAATCAGTGAAAATTAATTTGTTGATAAGTTTTATTATTTCATATATGCAACTTCTATTGCATATAGTTTACAAATGAGTTTATTTCCCAACTTTAATAACTCCTTTCTCCTAAGTTCATAATAGCTATAATTGTTACTGTTGTTTATAGTTTCATATTTAAAGTTACATATGATTAATTACTCAGTAAGATAGAAGGATGACTGTAATTTTGTATTAAACTTTACAGGATTTAGTTAACTTCAAGTGCACTCATTGTAAACACTCAATTATTATTCAATTATTATAGGTGATTGTTTTCTTTAAATAATACTTTAAAGTTCTATATTTATTAACTGCAAACAATTCTATATTTATTAACTGTCTTAGTTTGAGTTCAATTGCTGTGAAGTGGCACTATGATCATGGCCACTCTAATAAAGGAAACTTTTCATTGGGGCTGGTTTACAGTTCAGACGTTTAGTCTATTATCATGAAAGGAAGCATGGTGGTATGGAGGCAGACATAGTGCTGGAGAAGGAGCTTAGAGTTCTACATCTGGATCATCAGGCAGCAGGAAGTGACAGTGATCCACCAGGCCTGGCTTGAGCTTCTAAAATGTCAAAGCCCAGGCCCCAGTGACACACTTCCTACTACAAGGCCACACCTTCTAATACTGGCACTCCCGGTGGGCCCAATGGGGCCAATTTTATTCAAACCACAATGTTAACTTAAAAATTTATTAAAATACAACTAATCATTTAATAAAGAAACTGTTTCTTAGCAAATTGTATTATCTTAAGGTAAACAAAATAATATTTAATTTAGTAATTTAAACTGGTCATAAAGAACAGTTATGCATTGTTTAGAATTATAGTTTAGAATTATCTGTATCTTTTTATACAATCTATGGTTTGTCTTCTCTTCTAGTTAAAAAATTAAAACAAAAAATTTCTCAAGCACCACATGTAGCAGAATTTGAAGAATGCTGTTTATTAGGGGTGAGGAAACACAGACACACACACACACACACACACACACACACACACACACACACACAAACGGAGGAGGGAGAGAGAGAGAGAGAGAGAGAAAAGAGCCTTCTGCAAAGCAGAGTTGGGGGACTCAAAAAGTCAAAATCTCTGGTCTTTTCAAGGGCTAGGAATTTTAAGGTCTCTAAGGAGTTTTCCTCCCTTTAGCTACATTGGTCACTGTGAAGGAAAACAGGATGGTTTATTAATTTACACTGTTACCTGTCCTTTTCTGGCCTTGCATTTGTTGAGCCAGTCCATGATGCTGATGAAAGACAAAGGCTTTGAAAGGCCTTTGTTTTAAGCTGCCAGGCTTCTGTCTCAGGTCAAGATGGTGAGGAAGATGTTGAACATTTTGAGTTCACCACCTTCATTGCCTAGCCATGGCCCTTTCCCTCTGTCTGCCTACAAGGGAGTCTGTCTGACTCCTGGTCTCTCAACCCACTCTCAGTGATCACCCTAACTGTTGTTAGGGGTTTGAGGTCATTGAAGGCTTTCCTCTGCTTATATCTGACAAAGGATCAAAGACGGAGGGGCAGCGTCAGAGTGCATCTGGAGGGTCTATCTAAGGAAGGCGGATATGACCTAATCAACAGCAATGGTCCAGAGCATAAGACAACCTTGGTGATGCTGTATATCTTTGGAGCTTGTCATATGTGGGAAGTAGCATCTGTAACATGTAAAAAGTGAGACTGTTAGTAGTATAGTAATTCCTACTGAGAGGCAGTTAGAAAAATAGCTGGGGCAGTTTGATCCAAAGACTCATCAGGAGACTTTGTCATTTCTCTCAACATGTTTCCATTTATCAAAACCTGTTTTGAGCATGTATGAAAAAAATTTAATGATCATCATATAATATTTATTTTTAAATTGCTTTATATTGATTCTCATTTTCAGTTAGACTGAAGGAATTTTCTTGCCACAGTTTTGTAGTTTATCTTATTTTTATCATGTTTAGTTATACATGTTGTTAGACTTTCATATGACATTCAGTATGTATATTGCAGTGGGACTAAGAATGATGAAGCAATAGATTGATAGACTCAAATTCTCTCACAGAATTTCTTCAAGTTTTATAAAAGCAATTATTTATTTTTATTATTATGACTGGTATATTTATATTTTAATATTTATTGTATAAATTAATTTCATTTCATGACCATTTCATAAAGTACTAATGTATATTTTAGATGGCAGATTTATTCAAATGATTTTTATGCTGTACTTGAAATAACTTCCTCTTGTAATATAAAGGCAACTGAAGTGAGGAGAATTTTTTTCTGAATATTGAGACCATTCAATATACCATTTTGCATATTTCACAAAACAAAATTAAACATACCAAACTGTGTTTAAAGTGTGTGTTCTACCTTTAAAAGAACAGTTGAGGCTGTGATGGATGGTGTGAAAAGCTATGGTTAACTCCAGGAACTGACTATAAAGTCAAGTGTCCAGAGATCAAGTAAAGAGAATTCTAGCTATGCTTCAGCTCTTCGAGTTTTTCTTGTAAACAAAACATAGAATTTGAAAGAGAATAAGGAAGGGAAAAGGGGCCCAGAGGCCTGAGACAGGGGAAGCACCTTGAGTCATACAAACTTACACCTGTAAAAATAAAAAAAAGCTTTGACCACTGTCTCTTGGCTTGGCTTTGCTTTTCTTTTGTGAGGAAGTTTGTTCAGAGAGATCCAGCCTTAAGAGGTTCTGAGAGGTAGCCAGGGAAGCATGTGTGCTCTCACCATTGGTTGTCACTTTCTGAGTCACAGTGCTCTCCACTGAGTGAGTGTGGATTGGTGGGATAAGGTTGATAGCAGAAAGTGAATGTTTACAGGATAAGGTTGTCACCATTCCAACCTATCAAATATATTTTCAGTTTTATGTCTTCAGCGTCCTCAGACTCTAAAATTTATGTAACTTCTGTTTTGCTTTATACTTTGTTGTTTAGAATATACATGGTGAAATTTTCCGAGGGATTACATGATGACAGACTCTTAAAAAATAATAATGTGTGGGGAGAGAAAACCACAGGGAAAACAGACAACTAGCTCCCTTTCTCAGCTCCTCTTATTTGATAAAGAGATGTCTTAAAGGGCAATATTTTAGAAAGCGTCATTCTTTTCTGTTATCTCAATTGTAGTTTGTTTTGTTTTGTTGTTAATTTTGGCTGAAGCCTTGAAGTCTGTACTTCTTTTTAAATTGTCGTGTGTGTGTGTGTGTGTGTGTGTGTGTGTGTATGTGTGTGTGAAGATTTGTGAGCGTATGTATGAAGGCCAGAATTTGACTTTAGATATCTTCCTCTTATATTCTCTACTTTGGTTTTTTGTTTGGTTGGGTTTTTTTTTTTTGTATGTTTGTTTTATTTTTATTTTTTTTAATATAGTCTCTCAATGATCCCAGATTTCATTCATTGGCTAGTATGGATACCTGATGATGATCCACGCAAAGCTTTTCTGTGGATGTGAAGAATTTGTATTTGGGTCCCCATCCTTGTGTGGCAGACACTGAATAACTGAGCCACCTTCTCAACCCAAAGGTTGCTATTATAATTGGAAATACATACTTGAAACCATTATGTACCTTTTTATACTGTAACTTTTAGAAAAAATATCTTACATTTATGCTGGAAATTCCCCACCCAACTCTTTCTCTGAAAATATACCACCTAGAAGTCAAGGCCAAGGAGTACCATGGTCACTGTTCACTACTTGTAAGTCTTTCCTGGCATACTGAAATGAGCAAAAATGTTTTAGAATTTGGAATAAATAAGCCCTTTAAAACTCTAAGAAAGTAATGGATGTCCTCTCATCTTCATATATTTTTGACCCCCATATATCTGGAACACAAAAATCAGGTCAGTTACTGACAATGGTTTTGAGCTATTCTTTGGTAAATTTAGTATTGTGAGACATATAGGGAAACAAAGGCATTGATTCTGGCCAACTACTTGAATCATAAAAAAAAAAACTTGTAATTTTTACTTAAAAAATACTTGTATGAATTCTTCAAGAAATACAGCTGATTAAATTATGATCAAATTCACAAAATCTATTACACAACCTTCCAACATTCATTCCTACCTCTTGCCCCCAGAACTTTATGTACTTAATCTTTTTTTTTTTAATTAACCATTGACTCAATTCTGAGCTTCATATATACTTCTGGGTGCATGGTCATCTATTGACATATGGTCAGCCTATCAGGAACCACATTGTTAATAAAACTGATTCTCTGTCGACAAGAAGTAATCAGCTGTCTACAGCTCCTCAGTATGGGCTGCTATCTTGTGAACACATCTCCGCTCCACACTAGGCTACTGACTAGCTTGATTTTGTGCAAGTCTTACTCAGATAAACATAGTTTTTATCAGTGGTCCTGTATTGTCCATAAGACACTGTTTTGATCAGATGCCTCACAACTCCTGAATCTTAAAATATTTCTGCCCGTTCCTTTGCTATTGTCCCTTACCAATGCTGAGAGAGTATGATGGTGATATCCCATTTCTGGATGAGCCATACACTAACAATTATTCATTGCACATTGACTAATTGCCAAATTCTATGTTAACCACTGTCTACAGTTTGAAGAAGTGTCTTTGATGAAGTCTAAAATCTTAACTAATCTTCACAAGATAGTTGTAACTTTAGAGGGGAGATTGACATTGTGCACATGTAGCAGAAAGATAGTAATATGTAAACCCCAAGGACCCATGAGCTCCCAACTAACGTGATATATTGTATATCAAATAAAGCTTGCCTGAGGATCAGAGGTCAGAGCCTGCCACCAGATTAAACATAGAGGCCAGGCAGTGGTAGCACACACACCTTTAATACTGGCACTCAGGAGGCAGAGATCTGTCTGGATCTCTGTGCTTTCAAAACCACCCTGGACTACATGAGATCAATTCAGTCTAGGAGAGAAACAGAGTCAGGCAGTGGTGGCACACACTTTTAATCCCAACACTTGAGATCTCTTGCATTTGCTACTAGTATTTGGGAAGCACACATGCCATTAATCCCAGCACTAGAAAGGAAGTGAAATGGCTGGGGGGAGAAAGGTGTATAAGGCATGAGAAGACAGGAACTAAATCCTTTTTTCAGCTGGAGGCATTTTTGACTGAGGAAGCATTTTCAGCTGGAAGCTTTTCACCTGAGGACTCAGAGACATTAGGTCAGAGGATTTGTGGAGTTGGCAAGGTGAGATGTGGCAGTGGCTTGTTCCTTTGTCTCTCTGGTCTTTCAGCATTTACCCTAATACCTGGCTATGGGTTTTTACTATAAGACCATTAACGATTCGTGCAACAAACCACAGATACTTGGCCAGACTTACAGTACAAGGCCTGAGTTTCCTCTTGTGGAACAGGCCTTAAATTCAATCAGAAAGCAATAGTTATTGCCATAAGATTCCTAGAAATATTGCATGTGTTGTCATGACTTGCTGTATTATTAACTTTTCTAATGCTGTGATAAAACAAGATGATCAAGGCACCTTATAGAAGAAAGAGTTCATTTCACTTTACAGTTGGAGAAAATTTGAGTCAATGTCAAGATAGCATGACAGAAGGCATGATAACCTGAGAAAGGAGCTGAGCACTGGCATCCTTTGCCCCAAGCACAAAGCAGAGAGAGTGGACTAGAAATCCCTTGAGTCTTTAAGCTCTCCAAACTGCCTACAGTTACATTCTTCTTCTAGCAAGGATATATCAAGTAAACTACCATGAACATGCCATCAGCTAGGAAAATACTCAAATGCCTGAACCTATGAGTGATACTTCCCATTCAAATCACCACACTTGCCATGTCATTCATTATTTCAGTTCATAGGTTCACAATGGAAAAGTTCACAATTGGTAGCTTTCTTCCCTCAGCATCCTGAAGAGCATCTGCCAGCATCATGAAGGATAGCCAACAGGGATGAAGCATCCTCCATGCAAAAGTTTTATCAATACTTTTATTTTTTGGTATGTGGAATTAAGAAGTCAATTTTTTATTGCTACTGTTTTTTTTGTTTTTTTTTTTTTGTTTTTTTGTTTTTTTTTTTTGAAAAGCAATCACCCGCCAGGTGGCGGTGGTGCACGCCTTTAATCCCAGCACTCGGGAGACAGAGCCAGGCGGATCTCTGTGTGTTCGAGGCTAGCCTGGGCTATCAAGTGAGTTCCAGGAGAGGCGCAAAGCTACACAGAGAAAGTCTGTCTCTAAAAACCAAAAAAAAAAAAAAA